>VXCM01001420.1:0-102951 GCA_014773175.1 Lucifuga dentata | reverse complement strand
TCTTTGCCATTTCCATCGGCTTTTATGTTGCTTCCCTTTCCCCTAGACCATAGGGTTGTAACAGGCATTAAAGGTCAAAGTGCAATTAAAATTAATTTACCTTGACAAAAAGCAATTTAGACATGAGGTTGATAAATGAGTGCTGACAGATTAAGGTAATTAAACTAGATATGTTAATTTTCAGTTATCATCAGGTTGGTTTAAGGAATCAATGTTTCCCCTGAGCAACGCTGAAGGCTGCGGCTGCCAATCTAGATGTCCAGAGACCTTGTTTAACCAAAGCCACAGCACCGGTATTAGAAGAGAAATACACTACATTAAATTACACATACCTTAGCCTTTACAACCCAGAGTATTGGCAGAGGATTTCAGCAGACAGCTAACAACACCATTAAGGAAGAAGGGTTATCCTCAGGGCCTCATAAGCTACATTATTAAGGTGCTCCTAAAACTGGACAGTAACAATATTTTTTTCTTTCACATAACATTTTTAGGGACCAATCAAACAATGCAGGATAATGATCATCTCGGGCTGACAGGGCATTGCTTCATGCATGGCGTATTCAGTCTAGGGCATTATTTTTCAAATTTAGCGGAGTGTAAATAACCAAACCTTCACTGGTATGATTACAATTATACAATTATTGATTGCAGATGAGTGTAAAGATGTGATGTGTGCATGTATTTAATGTAATAACATCTGGTGTTTTTGAGGCGTGAACATGAATAAGACGAGCTGGGAGAATAAAGGAAGCAGACAGCCTTCAGGGCAGCTTCAGGATCGATGGGAGTCCATTATGAAGCCTCTGCAGAGCTCCAACAGATAACACTGCCAGTCACGTGTCAGGTGCTACTGAATTCATATTTTTGTCCGGATCCTCCTAATTATAAAATTTCTTCTGGCATCAGGTCAGCACACCATTGACACGGTGTTATATCTATAGCAACACCGTGGCAATGGTGTGTGCAGTTGCCATAGAAGCTGGACAAATGATGCCAGTGGAAGAGTGACATTTCAGCATGGTGCTCTAAAGGCCGTACACTATAGCAGCCATGGGTAGTAGCCTAATAAAGAATCTATAGCACAAGCTTGGATACAGAGCCACTAAAGTCCTAAAATCCCAATCTATTGGATTTTTTATCTGCTGTGGATCAGTCACAACCCCATCATTTTCAAACTCCATCCTTCCTGCCTGCTCAGAATGTCTGAGGGTGAGATTGATCGTATTTGATGGAGTGTGCGGTGAAAGCAACCTTGTGTGTGCAAATAACCACTTGGATTCTTTGAGAGAAGTGATCCAAGGACAGTTAACTTCGGAAAAATCACAGAGGAAGCAAGAAAAGAAAAATAAACAGCATGTCACTCCTTTGTTACTTTATAGATTTCTGTCTCTTCTGGTGTAATCCAATCTGCATGGACGTCCTCTGGACTCTTCTTTCATCATATTCAAAGACAACACGCACAGAGATCCTTTTAAAGATGAGGCAGCACTGAAACAGGACATGACTGGTTATAAAAACACAAGACCATCCTCTATTATCTTCCTTTTCAACATATTTGTGAGACTACCTATGACCTAATAGAAACAGTTTCTAGAAACAGATATCATGCTAGACATTTGCACATTGTATTCTTCAGCCCCTATAAGACTTTGTCTCATCATGCATAACATTTATGCATCTGCAAAACCAGCAGTATGGTCTTTTAAAGATGCTTCAAAAAGTATTAGCTTGTATAAATATTTCTTTCTCATCATACAGTTTGTTTACATCCTCCTCCGAAATTAGGCTACTTAAAAAAGAAGATATAAATCTTCCAAAAAATCAGATATAGGCAAAAGATTGGATTTAGGCATCAAGACCTGTAAGGTAAATGTAACCTGATAAGAACCTGAGCATTATATTATTTTTACTTTAAAAAAGATAATCCTTCCTATAAAAACAAAACAAAACAAAACAAAAAAAAAACAAAACATGTGACTTGTATATTTGTGTCATTAACTTTTTACTGCCATACTCTTACATTTTTGTTTTTGCTCAATTAGTATCAACAAGGCTGATTGTTCTGGGAAGCATGGCATTGTAAATGACATGTCCCATGCTAGTTAAAACTATTTTGAGAAAAAAAAAAATGTAATTAACCTTTGCGACAGCAGGAGAAACAACAGCAACAACAGAGAGAAAAAGTCAAAAAGTATATTCCTTCAAGCATTCTTTTTTAGTTCTGCACAAAAAATGAAGTCAATTAACGATGTTGATTATTTTCCATTTCCAACTACGCTCCAGTTTCATTGTTTCGCAGTCCAGTTTCATTGTTTCGCACGTGCTTTGAAGCAGGGCCCACACAGAGCTTGTTTTAATCTCATCCATCTTATTTGGTATTTGAAATGAACAGATCGATGTAGCTCCCCTCATTGTATCTAAACATGTTCAAGAGCATCCTTATCTCACCGTGCCTCTGAGGCATGAAGCCCTGAGTTACAGCCTAAGTTTCAATGTTAACATGTGTTAACATTATATCACCTACACAGGTCTAAAACTGACAAATCCTGAAAGGGAAGTGAAATGATCTCTGTGCCCAGGGTGCACTGACAGCCTGCACGGAGGAACAAATGCACGGCTCTGTGCTGCGTGCAGATAAGAGACATACAATATATGCAATACAACACTGATAAGATTTCATTCTGACTGCTTTATATCAGTCACTGATGATCAGCTGTTGGAGCTGTCCAACGAGACAAAACGCATATCATCATCATTTCTGAACCCACTGGCTCCTCATGACATCTTCCATTTAGCAGAACAACTCGCTGCTTTATGGGCGATGAAATTACTGCTGTTACATCAATTATGTTGACTTGCATGGCTAGCAAAGCTACTTGCAGGTTTCTCATACAGCACTTATTCAGCTGAGTGGATTAATTTACACATGAATTCCTGTGAAGAAATGCTGAATGGAGAAAAATGCCAGATTATTATACAGCACGGGGTTCCCTTGCAGAGATTGCAGTTGCAACTTTCTTTTAATCAATAATAATGTATAATATTGATCAAAACAAGTACATTGTTAGGCACAAACATTTTCTACTTGCGAGCACACTGCACACATATGAGTATTCACAGAGCATTTCCAGAGTAATCTTATCCAGAAGCACATTATCATTTGACCCATTTGGAGTGTTTTTCTGACCTACTTATCGGGTTGATCCTCCAGGGTTTGGCCCTTTTGCACTTGTTAAGTGTGTACAATGGCAAACTCCTTTGATGTGCACGTATTGATTGTACTGATACAAGACTCTAGGCTGACCTATAGCATATCGATTTGAGAGAGCTGTCTTCATTCAGCCTCATCTCCAAGTTGATAAAAACTAATTTTGCAAAGAGCTCCCAGAATGAACCTGAAGTTCATACGATGCATATTGAAATTAATCAGCGAGACATGAGGATGTCAAATATAATCAGAGCCTTTAGACTCCGCATATATCTGTTATTTTTACTATGATGTCACTGCTGCTGATCTATTGAGTGCCCTCTCAGTATGAATACAGCCATCGCCATTCCTGACAGGCTTTACAGTGGTGAGCTAGATTTAAACTTGTCTGTTCATTCAAAGGTCATTAGGTCGTTCCATATCAGCAGGTAATGGAGTTGACAGGGTTCATCAGAGCAGTGTTCTTACAGCCTGAGGGCCCTCAAGCGACTCCATATCATCTGCAACCAGCAGTTAAAAACATCCTCACATCTCTGTGGTTTGGAGATAAGCAGGACCACCACGGGGTGAAATTCAATTGTTCATGCACAAGAGGAAGAATGAAGTTGGTGTGTGCTTGTTTGCCACCGCCAAAGTTTAGGATATGCATCAGGTTACAAATCAAATTTTACTGTTTGTAGGTAAAGTCACAGATGTCATTTCAGTGGTACGGAAAGCACATTAACGGCATTGATGATGAGTACATTTCATGTATGCCATACTCCAATTTCTGCCTGAACTGCTATGTAGGCAAAAAGAAAATGCAGAGTTAGGTGTACACATGGATGCAATTAATAGCATTTAATTGTTTGTTAATGCCAGACAAGGAAATGTATGCAGAAAATGCTTACGCCAATTGTAAACCATATAATAAACTAATAAACTCTGAATACACTAACGTTGGTTTAATGACGATTTCAACCTGCTGATGGTTTTTGCAGGTGATTTATTATCTTAATCGGATTGGAATAAATTTCTAATGTGTGTAAACTTGCTCTCTATGAAGCAAACTGTATTAGAACAAGGTGCCATGTGAAAAATGTGTGCGAGCAGCATGGGGAATGAATAAGCTGAATCTTATTATTTAGATGTGAATTATCCTCAAAGAAAGATTTAAGCAGACTGCCTGCACTTTCAAGTGCGCGGAGCACAGTGGGGTGTGGGCATTCAGGGTTCAAATTAGAACCTGATGAGAGATTATAATGATGCCACTCCATGGTTCGGTCCATATCCAGAGGGGCCAAATATCCAATTAAAACAGTCTATCACGTCTCTCTCTCTCTCTCTCTCTCTCTCTCTCTCTCTCTCCCTCCCTCCCTCTCTCTCAGTGCAGTAATTACTAGACACCCTGCATGTAAATCCATTCAAGATAATACCTCTGGAGAAACGACTCACAACAACCAACCAAATGTCATCTCTGCTCTGTAATTCGCATTTTACTACCTGTAATCCATCACGCTGTGTGTTAGATATCACAAATACTACCTTTAACTTTACAGTACCCCGTGGCCATTCAGAGATACACGCTGGTGTTTAATCACAGGTTATTCTGTCTTTGTTGTGCTCCATTAACTCAAACAGCAATTCCAACTTGATGGTAATTACCACTGCATCCACCATTACAGCCATTACCAAAAGTGTGTATGTAATTCAGGACATGAAAGGTTGCTGTATCAAAACAAGCCTGGATCTACAGCTGACAGGCTGGAAAGGGCAAGTGAGCTAAGCTGATTGGAGCTACAATAAGACTGAGAGCTATACTTTATTTCCTGACCTTTTGCTGCTAGCTTTCAGGCCTTTTCTGCCTACTGTCAGTATTACTGATCAGCTGCACAGCAGTGTACTGGCCAGGTCCCACAGCCAGTCCAAATGATCTCAATGCACAATCTGTCTCTATAATATTCCCAGCCCTTAGCTCTGCCTTTTCATCTTCACACTGAGATAATGCATTGGATGTGGCAGAGCAGGCCAGCAGAGTGGATACTTCGTTTTATGAATAAACTCAAGTATACGTGTTGCAGTAGCAGAGCAGGGAGGGGCAGCTTTGCAATTTGGCTTATTGTCACATGCAGGTCTGTTGCACTGGATGGAATTCAGTTTTCATCTAACTGAATCTGGTTATCTCCTATGCCCCATTTACATGTTGCTTTAAAGGAGCATACCAGTGATTTTGCATGTTTGAGCCCAAAGAAATAAAAACTTGCCTTTTCTTTCTGGCTCTGCTTATTTTAAATTGGGAGTCGCGATTTACCATACATGGGAAAAAATAAATAATTTTTTAAATCCATAAAACTCGTCCATGGATCAAATGAGAAACACAGACTCAATAACAAAACATTCCACCTACTGAGATACCATCACAATGCACAAAGAATCCAATGTGAATCCTTTTTAATGCAAGATGTAAATGCAAATCCCATCATCATATGTCAATATCCACATACAGAGATTGCATTTTCATGCATTGCGTTCAATGACCACATTGCGTTCTTGTTATTAGTCTTACATAAGCAATTCTTTATGCATTACATCTTAGTCCAGACATTACTCATTCCATTCCTGTAGAGGAATTCCTTCTGTCCAAATATTTCAGTTTAATTGAATGTCCTCAAATATCCAAACTCATTGATGGGGATAAGATCAGTTTGACCCATGTTTTACACACCACAATTATGCTTTACAGGGTTTTGTTTGATGATTATTCTGCAGAACTGCACTCAAAGTTGAAATGAAATTGCAAACGCCTTCCTCTATAATGATGCTTTGTGCCTTCGAGTTCTCAGTGGATGAAACTACTTCCCAATTTTTTTGAAGATTTACTTCTGAGTGAAAGAAAAACCCAAGAAACCGTAAAAAGAGACCCAGTGAACCGAATGCTGAAAGTCTGTTTTTCGATCGCAGAATGGCAGAAAACCACCTGCTGAAAGTCAATTAACATAACCCCGACACAGACCAACACAACAGACAGATACAAACAGCAAATTTAAATTCAGGGAACCTGCAGGGTTTCAGATAAAGCTGGTGTGAGAAGCTCCACAATTTACCAGCAAATTGAAAAAGTATGGATAAAAACATCCATGTTTGACATTTTTATTTGAAATTTTACTTCTCTTGAATAACTTTTATAATAAATCCTAGTAAAACTTTTGGGATACATTATATATTTGTGTGGTGGGGAAAATGACTAGATATAAATCATTATTGTATTGATAAAATCACTTTCTTAAGACCCTCCTGATATGAAATAATAGCAATATGCCATGCTGTTGTAAACCCACGCTCTTCTGTTAGCAGTGTGTGATCAAACTCTAATTTTTCTGTGAAAACCTTTGAACCTTACAGATTGAGCCATTTACTGTAATTTTCTTATAATAATACCCATAATTGTTGTCATCACTGGATTCATGCAGTGAACGAGATGAGGCTCTTTGACTTTATCACACTTAAATTGTGAACAACAGAATGGACCACCTTTCAAGTCTTGGCAGCAGAAGTACAGCTCTCCATGTGTTTTCATTGTGTGCAGCCACTGTTATAACACCAGAGTGATTGTAATAGAGGGCCATTGTGTCCTTGGGAGGTCATTTCAGCTTCAGTGGAAATGGGTTTTAGCATTAGCTGCTGCTGCTCCTTATTCGAGAATGGCCACCAAACTGGCTCACATTGGGTCCAGGAAATAACCGCTGTTCTCTTAAATTGATTTATTTTGTTATTCACAATTAGGAATTTTGAAAATCCATGATTCATGTGCAGGAAATTGACCTGAGAGCCACGTAGCAAAACAGGTCGGTAGAAACAATTTATTCGCCTGATCCTCAAACCAACATCTATAAGCCTAAGTTTTCTTCAAAGATATTCATAACCTAAATCTATTCAGAGTGCTGCCTCGAGGACATGTCAGATGATCTAACCACATAGGCTAATTGATTCGTACCATGTAGGAGGGTAGGGAAAACATAGTTGATGCCCGATGTCAAATAATATTAATGTTTAGTGTGGTCGGTTGAGTGTACTCAGGGCCATTGTGTCTATTTATTCACTTTAAAATGTGTGAATTGAGCACTTGAATTTCAACCCCTGGAGCCCTCTTGTCACAAAGCTATTTGCAAAAAATTTTGCTCTCTCTAAGCAATTTAAGATGTCATGCTATACATCTGCAGTTTATTGGAAAAGCCTACAGAACAGTATACCCAGGCGGTGATGGTAATGTTCTCTGACTGCTCCTCTGTTAATATTAAATGGAGCCAAACTTTGCAGTCCTTGTAAAAATGCTCTCGTATGTAAGTGTAGCACATTCTAGAAAGGTCACAAATTCATAAGAGCATGGCCTTGCAGGGCTGAGTTTTCTGAAAAGATCAACATTGACAAGTGTTGTTGTCCCATGAGTAACACTTTATGGCATGATAAAGTAACTAAGCAGATTTGCTGTGTGCCTGACTGTCCTGTCCAGAGGCCTGTGTTAAAAGCTTTTGTGACATGTGCTCCCTGCTGGGACCAAGAGAAGGCTTTGGATTCACCATGAATTTAGTTTCTTACACGTGATCAGTGTCAGGGTCTCACAGAACAGGACCTAGTTTTATGATAAAGAGATTTTGGGCTGGGTTGTTAATTTCAATAATTGTAGAGACACAAAAACACACAGATGCAGACATACGTACATCACACACCACTCTGAGCTGTCAGATTGATTGAACCTGCCAAATATGTTTTCTGCTTTGGTACTAAATCATACCGAGCCATGCTGACCTGACTGCCTTAGCAGCCAGCCAGAGTTAGATACAGCCAAGCTGTTAAATTTTGAAGTAAGGTCGCAATGTGCTGGTCTCCGTTCTTAGCAAGGCTCTGTTGATGTAACCATTTTCCAAGACACACTACTAGAGCGGTACATTTTAGATTTGTTTTTCCTACCTTCAATATTGCCATTGGTTTCACTTCATTCCAGTATGCAGGAATGAAGAGTAGAGACTTGAAATGTGCTTGCTAATCCTAACCCTAACCATCGTAGTGAACCAAGCGTCATTTTTATATTTAACCGGTCCAATGTGGAGATGCACAGAAGAAAATGTATGTCTCTGCCAGGGAATATAGTCCCAGGAGAAGAGCTTTCACTGAGAAATTAAAAGTGACTGAGCCTTTTACATTCGGACATACATTTTACTGGGCAAAACATAAAAATTTAAGTTGGGTGTATCACCTGAACATTTGATTTTGAAAGATTAGGGGATCTGGCAAAATGACAGTAAAATTAAAATAGAGTTTTATGTTTTGGAGAATAGTTGGCACTAACGTAATGCAGATGTAAATTATTGGGCTCAAAACTGCAAAATCACCAGTATGGTTCTCTAAAAGATGCAGATAATCAAATTCTAACTATATAGTGCTATAGTTTCTACTATAGAAATTAATACTGTGGAATTCATGGACTAGATGATGAACATTTTACATGTGCTCATTGCTGTTTAGGCTCAGTGCATAATGAGAACGTGTACTAAGAGGTGTCAGGCATAAAATGCATTAAGTTGTTTAAAAGACAATTCAAAGGAAATTAAATATTACAATATAATAAGAAGAAATAAAACCACTAAAATTAAAAAGAGAATAATAGGAAAAGGAATAAAAAATTATGGTATATCCTTAGTGCAGTTACAGCCTAGATAAATAGATCCTTAACTTTATCAGTCAAGTCCTCAAGGGGGAAAAAAAAAATGAGAAAATCATATTTTATTTAAAAAACATTTATGCCACTTTTGTTTGTCAGATGAATATAAATTTGTGAGTTTGACCCATCTTGCCAACCTTTGGATCCCAGGACTGAAAAACTGAAAATTAAAAATTACAAAGCATAGTAATAATCAGAACTGTTCTGCTGTTATTGTGTAAAACTCTTGGAATTCCTGATTAGGTGGGTTTATATATCATTTGTCTGTGGGTTAATTATATTTTAACTTAAATGTCACACTGATAATGAGCTATTCAAGTTACATAGAGTTTTACCTTGGTTAATTTTCAATGAAATTAATGTACATATATCAACATATTTGTACTTTGCATTTCTCTTAAGTGTAGCTACACTAGAAAATTTCAGCAGCCTTTATTATATCCTGTCTACCATCCTCTCTTCATATTACTTCCAATTACCAAAAAAAAAAAAAAAACNAAAAAAAAAAAAAAAAAACCTTGCACACCCATTTGTAACACAGTCAAATTCGATCATGATTAATTTGTCAAATGTAACGGAATCATCCCCACATCAAGCAATTTATTGCAGAGCGATGGAGGAAGAGAAGTAGCTGCACCTCTATAATGAATGAACTGTATATTTTCTGCCTGAGAACACAATGCATGCACATACAGACATGTTAAATGCGGGGACTTTAAAGATCCCCCACCCCCACCCCTTCGCCGACCAGGCCTGAAGGGTAATGCTGATGCTATCAAGGTTTGGATGTACTGTATGTGAAAGGAAGGTGACTTGAGTGGCGGAAGAGCAGCAGCAGCAGCAGCAGCCGCCAAGCAGGGGGAAGAAGTGACCTGAACTTTAACAGGATGAAGCCAATTCCCTGAGGAGTAAACATTCAGTAAAAGCTGAGCAGCCCATATCTGTGGAGTAAATGGCAGTAGAGTGGAGGCATGTTCTTCCCTAACAGTGTCAGGCTATACTGCCAGGGGATCTGAACTTGAAATTCCCTTTTGCTACTGTTTGACTCATCAGCAAGTGCACCAACAACTTTTACCAAAAAGTAAAGCTGTGACTCTCATAGGGATATCCATTCTCAGTATGGGGAAGGTGACAATAAAACCAGGTCCAACATTAATAAACAGTACAAATAAAAATTTTCAAAAATGAAGTGGGATTAAATAATGTCAGATTCACTTAATATTACTTCTGTGTTTTAGCTACAAGTTTACTGGTGAATTAGGGATTGGCAAGCTTTGTAATGTCCTGTGCCATTTCATTATCCATCCATCCATCCATTTTCTATACCTGTTTGTCCTGTTAAGGGTCATGGGGGNACAGACAAACTCATTCACACCTTTATTCACACCTACGGGCAATTTAGAGTTTCCAATTCACCTGACCTGCATGTCTTTGGAGGTGGAAGGAAGTCGGAGCACCCAGAGGGAACCCACGCGGACACGGGGTGAACATGCAAACTCCACACAGAAAGGACCTGGTCAGATTCGAACCCGGGACCTTCTTGCTGTGAGGTGACAGTGCTAGCCACTGTGCCACCCAGTTAATAATGAACATAATGAACATAATGAACCCAGTTCATTATGTATTTGATAATATATACAGACCAGCATACCAGCCCCGGGTGCCGTTACCCACATTTCAGGCTGGTCTGACTCTAAGGGCTGAACTGCAAAACTCATTTTCTTACTCACACAAGCCAAACACACACTTATACACATACTGTACGAGGGAGAGAGAGAGAGAGAGAGAGAGAGAGAGAGAGAGACCAGTCATAACACATGAATATTCAATATCCAGTTTTATCCAAATATTTGAAAATGAGTAAGATGCAGCAAATAAGAATTGTTCTGTTGCTTGTTGATTCAGTGTGATCTTTGTCTCTGTTTGCTGTTGCTCAGCTGCTGCACCTCTGCTCCATGGTTAGAAACATCTTTTGTTTGCATCCAAACAATCCACAAACTGTTCCCACCACCTAGCGATCTGAACGGAGTGACGTGTCAAGGTGTCTGCGAACTTGACACTTTGTTTGACTAAGGTGGTTGGAATGAAATGAAATGAAAAGTATGAAACTACATCATGTTTTTTTTTTTTTCTGTCAAAACAGGCAAACTTCATGGCAACTGAAAAGGGCAACGGTTAGGTGGGAAATTTTGGATTTGGTTCTGAAAATATAATTTTTACAGGAAACCTGAAAATGTTATCAGCTTGATAAAGTTTGATAAAGGAATTCGCCTAATAAAAATAATTCTGTGTATTCAGGTGTCAACATAAATGACTTTGTGTTCCTGCTTTGTCATGCATGATAGTAATTGTGGACCTCTGCGGTAAATCAGCGATCCACTACAACTTGTCATTATATTTTATATGGTTTATTCTTCATGATGTGATACGAATTTAATCTTAATCTACTAAGGCTAAAACAAACTTTTTATTGAGCAACTTGATTCAATATTAAACCATTTTCTTACCTATACACTCGGGAACTGCCTTTTTTGTTGTTATGTGACACAAGTTTGAGCTATTGCCTGGTGTTAATTCACCTAAAGAGTGTGAATAGAAAAGTGTACACCTCTGGATAATTACAATCCTCTCAGGGAAGCTGAGGCCAGCCATCTGTGAATGGATATAGAAATAATGGCATGGTTAAGAGCTGCTTGGGGGAACCAAACACATTTATTTGTCTGAGTTGCCACATTGTTAGAGCCAGAAATGAATCAGGCCTGTTCTAACCAATGCTTCTTTTCAAATTCTTGTAACAACATGGGGCAGGTAAGCTGTTTTGTGTATTTGGAAGTGTTAAATGCAGCAGCAGCAGGTGTCCCTGTGTAACCATGCAACTGTCTGCAGTCGCAGGCTGCAGCATGCAGGGGTGTTTCTCCGGTTTTAGGAGGAGAATTTCCACCTGCCTCATCATGAGACACTCTGACAGCACCAATCCCACCTTATCTGTCCCCCTTTACTTAATCCTCCCACTCACCCTTTTTCCACACANCACCCCCCACTCAATCAACCCTGTCTACAGCTTCGACACACTGCTGTGATAACAGCAGTGAATTAAAATGATTTCTCCTTAATTACTTTCTATACTAAGTGCAATCAAAATGCATGCATTATATATGTATGTTTCACTCTATGAGGATTAAACCACTGGGTGAACCGTACCTCAGGGCGAAACACACAAATGCAGCTAAATTAATTTCCACAGGAAAAAAATGCAGCTTTTCTCACAGTAGACAGTTTTATTGAAACAACAACAAAAAAGAATTCTTTCTTCTATGCAGAGCAGGAGGAAGTGAAGTTCATTATTCTGCAACTAATGAGTAGAAAAATCCTTTTCGCTTTAATCAGAGTAAAGCTTGTTTTGTACCTGTGCTTACAAGTTTCCTAAAAAGGATTTACAACAAGCCTGCAGAGAATAACTCCACCGTTATTGCTGCACTGTTACTGCTGCAGCATATGGAAACTATCTTGTTTCATATTTCATTTGGTGACAAATTAGTATGCAGGTCGTTTTCAATGTTTCCTCTAGGGAATGAGTTGTCTGGTGCTTAACAAGAATTACCTGTGTGGCTTACACAGAGCTCATACTGTGTGCAGAATTTCTGTTGCTAACTTACATGTTCTTTTTATCCTTAAAGCACAGATCAATTTTTTTTTTGGCTGTCAAGAGTCCCACAGACAAACAGATGAGATAATAAATGGCACAGAGACCAATTACAGTTGGCAGATCTTCTTTCTGTCAAGAGGTCAGTAAGCTCACCTACGCACACACGCCTCACTGAAGCTAGCAACTGCACATAAAAATCAAAGCTGCACTACTTGATCTTGAAAGTTGAATCGGCCGTCTTCAACCGAAGAGATTTGTATCCTTCAGAACGTGCAGGAAAGAGAGTCAATTCACACGTGAGAACCTTGATGACCTACAAGGCGTCACACGAATTCCACCTACATCTCTGTCATTCTGTGTTTAGAGTGTGAAGACACAAAGAGAGCCTGATGAGTATGGATTTTCTTTTAACGGTAATAAGCCTGTCAAGGGGGGCATACAGCTTGTTTGAGGATTTGGAGCCACAGACAGCGGTAATTGAAACTGACAGCGGGTTGAGAACAATGACTGTGGATAACAACAATCATAACCCCCATAATCATCACAGCAGCACCCCCTCTGCTTCTGTCTGGCTTCTCTCACATACGTTTCTTAGGTAAACAAAATTGCCCAGCCTGACAGCACCCATCTTACTTCTCCATCCTCGCTGAGTGTCTGATCTTTTCTGTTGTTCTGCCCCTGAGTCACGTGTCAGCTCAAGGCATCGCAAAACTCCGTGCCAAAGGTGTTTTATGTTTTTTTGAGCTGTTTTCCCTCGCAAAGAGATCTGGACAGTGGCGTCTCAATTCTCTACTTCAAACTAGTTCTGTGACATACTTCCTCACACAAAGCAGTGTAGTATGTATGTTTATTAAGTGCAATGCATGGTAATGTGACAGTGTGTTATTACTACATGGGTGAGATGAAGATACCACAACAGATATTACTATAGAGGTTGTAGCATGTTGCATTTAATGATTATAAGCAGAGAATATGTGAGGAATGTCGAACATAAAACAAAGTCTTCCTCAGTAGCACCTTGGTATGGATGGTAGGGACATGCCCCTACCATCCATACCTACATCTACGCCTATGATTCATTTGGTTTCGTCTGCTATTGCTTGTTTCCAAGTATTTTGTTTCTTCTGCTTTCCTCTCTCCCCACATCTCATGTTGTGTTTGTACTTCTGATGGCTGAAAAGGCCGATCCTTGTGTGAAACATGCGTCCGCACAAGTTGCATTTGATAGATGGAGGTGGGCATGGTTGGGCTTGGTGGATCTTTCGCCTTCGCCGTTTGTCCTCTTCTTTTCTGCAGCGATCTTGTTCAAACGGTTCTACAGCATTTGAGATGGTTTTGCGCCATAGACTGTGGTCTTCCGCTTGTTCTTCCCATGTTTTCAGGTTGATGTAGGTCAGCTTCATGGTCTGTTTGAGATGATCTTTGTATTGTCGTCTTTTGCCGCAACGTCTTTTGCCAGTGGTGAGTTCACTATAGAGGATCTGGCGAGGGATTCATTTGGTTTATGAAAATGATAATGACAGTAACATTAGAACTCCTACAATCCTTTGGTTTGAATTATCATCAACATAAGTATTTTTATAGCACGCATTATTGACATGTCTGTGACCATCAAAAAGTTTCAGAACAATCTCTTCTTTATCACTTTTTATCTCAAACATAGTGCAATGCTCTGCAAAGTCACAATCTCTGATTCATCCTGTCTGTATGCCTTTCTCTCAGTCTGGATATAGATATATTAAAAATACTGCATAGACTAAAATAAGATACTTCCAGCCCCAAGATTTTTATTCAATACATGCTGCTGTTCAATGCTAACAAAACAATAGTCATTTTATCTTCGTTAAATAACAAGGTGTTAAAAATCTTACTGTCTAAAACAATAGTAGCTATACGAAACAGCATAGCATGTTTCTGTAGACTAATGAAAGGAAGCCCTTGATTGACAGCTGCTGGTGGAACACAGGCTCTGCTCAGGCAATGCACAAAAGAAATGGAAGAAGTATTCACAAGAATTATTTATACCAGTAAAACAAATTGTGGGCAGCTGTGGTAACATCTCGGAAAACAAAAATAAACTATCAAATCCATAAATTTTCAAATTATAATACACAGTAGCTTTCCAAAGTTGCAGTTTTATTGACATTTGTCGGAACATAACTTATATCATTTCCTGTTCAGTACAAAGCAGTAAAGTACAGACATTTTTCTGTACCATCTGCCAAAACAGTAGAAAATGGAGATATACAGTATTGCATATTTATATCATTATAAGATAAAATCAGGTTGCAGGTAACAATGTGTGTGTGTGTGTGTGTGTGTGTGTGTGTGTGGTGGGAGGGGGGGCATTCTGGAGTACACACCAGATAGTAAAATATTTAACATGAACCAGTTATAAATGAAGAATAAGTTTGATCTCTAAGACAAACACAAATAATACGATGATTACGTTTGCTTTTTTTTCCTTTTTTTTTTTTTTTTTTNTTTTTTTTTTTTTTTTTTTGTGGTGCACACAGGTCTAAGGGAATTCTGAGTAATACTTGTTTTGAAATTTTATTGCTCAATATGCTGTTTTTATGCTTATTTTCAGCTCCATCTGGTTACAGTAACTTTAATCTGTATAGCGGCAACATCTTGGCTCGTTTAAAGCAAAAAAAGGAGCCTTTCTACTCCAAAGCAAAGAAACAAAAACACACTTTGTTTTCCAAGATGTTCCCACCACCACCCACAATTTGTTAAGAACTCAGTCGTGCCTACAGACCATTTTGTCTTAAAGGCTAAAAAATAGCCACAACACTTTCAGGGAAAAAATATATAAAGTCTTTTTTTTCTGTATTTCAATTAATTTTTCATTTTCATAAAGTCAAAATCTAATTGCATGAGAGTCAGAGCAAACATCTGTCCTCATCACTTTCAATGAGTGCAAACTGTCAGGCATGTAATCAGAAAATCATGTGCTGTCAGTCATGTTTCATTATGGAGAATGCAGCTCAATTTTTTTGTCAAGATGTGGCTTTGAACGTTTGATGCTCATTCCGTTGTGTGAGCAGACAGAAAAACTTGATTTCTGTCTCTGCTATCAACGTGTTCACATCCTTGTGCCAATGCTAAGCGAAGATACCAAACAAAGCACTTTTCCTCCACTTAAAGGACCATACCAGTGGTTTTGCAAGTTTGAGCCTAATAAATATGACAGACGCATGTTACTGTCAACAGTTTTTCAAAATATAAAACCGTATTTTAGTTTTTGTGTTATTTTGCCAAATCCCATAATCTTTCAAAATCAAACATTCAGGTGACACACCCACACCTTAAAATTCAAAGTTTCACCTGCTAACACTTATGCATGATTGTAGAGAGACATTTTTATTTCTCTGTAACAACAGTCTTTTCTCCTGGGACTATATTGCCTGGCGGAGACATACATTTTCTTCTGGGTTGCACCATGTTGGAGGCTGTGGATCGGTTGAATTAAGCAACTTCAAAAAAAAAAAAAAAAAAAAAAAAAAAATTAAATGTTGTGTTTTCTGCGATGGATTATATATCTCAAGCATGTTTCAACCCTCCACAAGTCCATTTTTATAGCATACTGAGTGAACTGAAGCCAAAGGCAGTCTGGAAGGTAGGAAACAATTCTAAAATGCTCCAGTAGTATGTTTTGGGAAATGATCAGCAGTAATGTACCATGTCTGCAGGTTGTACTTATTGGGCTCAGACATGAAAAATCACTGATATGGCCCTTTAAGGTAATTTCTTTGTTGGTTGAATTTTCTTCTGTTTTTTTTTTTTTTTTTTTTTTTTTTTCCTTTTTTGATCACAGGTCATCAATGCAAATTCAAACAACTTACAAGAGTTTTTCTGAGAGCAAAATGTTTTTTTTTGTTTTTAATATAAACAAGCATTTTGGCTTTTATTCTCTCTGCTGCAAATGTTATTCCGGTATGCAGCAGCAAACAAAGTTAGCAGCCTCCCAGCTTGTTGCTGATAGATGAAAGAGGTGCTGAAGTGTTATTATGGTTGAAGTGCACTCAGAGGAACGCGATGGATGGCCACTCTCAGGTCAACTCTGTTCACTGTGCCCCAGAGGAGAAATCTCATCTGAAGTATCACCTGCTTTGATATTGGGATGGCTGTCGTGCTCCTGCTTTCCCTGCTGCTTCTCCCAGATACCATAAACCATAAACATGGAAGACGTTTGCACAAACATCCATACAGTTATTACATGTCCACATGATATGATGGAAGCGTTTAGCGCAGATAATCTATGACGGCATAAAGTTTAGCATTATCCTGTTTATTTTACGCAAAAATCAAACAGATCATTCACACAAAGATTTTTTCTTCGTGTTATATTCAAACGCAGATATAAAAGTATACTGTCATGCGTACGCAGATGTAGGTAGTATTATTACAAATACAGCCTGACCAATGTGCTGCACATATCAATACTTTTTAATTAAAAAAATATTCTGATGATTTATTGCCTTTTTTTTTTTTTATACATAAACACATAACAAAAACTAAAAGGTTGCTCATTAGAGTGTATACCTCCACCAAGGCTTGATAATATTTGTGTTATTTCTGACCTAAAAAGAAAGAAACATAATAATAAGATTTGTTTCTTTATTTTTCATAAGAAACTGTTATTTTATTTGTCTAAATCTGGACCAGTGTATTGATTTCTATCATTGGATGCCTGATTTTTTATTTTTTTTTCCCTTCTTGAGACTGGTGTATTAGCTTTGAAGAAAATGACAAATGTTGAAAAATACCATGTCTCACAAGAAATATGTGGAACATTTCTGTGCAATATCTGACAACATATATGCTGATACTTGTATATTTGTAATAAGCAAATATTTGCCAGTAATATCAGCCTGCTGATACATCGGTCTGGCATTAATTATGAAGTAGTTGGACAAGTTAAGCAGCATTAAAAGTTTCAGAGGAAGTAAAGTTTATTGCAGGGTAAACACACAGAAGAAAGCATTCCCAGCTTTTTCCACTTCCTGACTCTGTGGTTGGTGACAGCGCTGCAGCCCCCAGATGCCCCCCTTCTGCTTCTCTCTGGCTCTCATTAGCCGGAGTCGAGGTGTAGACAAATGGTGAGAAATGAAATGGATATGCTTTAAAGTCTCCGTAATGGGTTTATACGATGCCATGAACGCGGCTAATTAAGGTCAGGGGAGTTCTCATGATAAGCAGTCCCACAGTTGTGTACGTTTTTATCAAGGGCATTTATTATGCACCACTGACATGAGCTGTAATGCAGCAGCAGAGTGAAGAAAATGTTGTCACCTTTAAATGTCCAAAATACTTGTTTTCTACCTTTTACCCAGTTTCTTCAAATGTTGCTTTGTGTTTTCCCTTCACGTCAATAAATAAATACCTACACTGTCAACTATTTATTACATGATGAGCTTGTTAAAGGAGCATACTGGTAATTTTGCATGTTTGAGCCCAATAAATACAACCTGCATACACATTACATTACTGCCAACCATTTTTCAAACCAGAGCGCTGGAGCAGTAAATTTTAGAATTGTTTTTCCTACCTTCCTAGCTGTCATTTGTTTCAGTTCATGCCAGTATGTTATTAAAACCAACTTATGAGTAAAGACTTGAAATGTGCTTAAGATAGGTAATTTATCACAGTGAACAAGACTTCTGTTAAATCTTTTATCAATGTAACGTGATTTTAACATTTCAGTGCAGTGATCTGTAAATGTCTCTTGTTGGAAACTTCCACCAGTAATATAGTCCCAGGAGAAGACTGCTTTTACTGAGAAATTAAAATTACCTTGCATTCTACACTCATATGCAAATGTTAGCAGGTAAAATATAGAATTTTAGGTGTATCACTTGAACATTTCATTTCAAAAGATTAGAGGATTTCGCAAAAAAAACCCAAACAAAAACATGGTTTTATGGTTGGCAGTAATATAATGTGTATGCAGGTAGTATTTATTGGGCTCAAACATGCAAAACCACCAGTTGGACCTTTAAAGTAAATCAGAAAGCGCACAGGAGGCTGTACTAAAAGCAGCAACTGTCCCTGCGAGCTCATCTGTAACGAGCCTTTGTACAGATAGAGATATTGGCTTTTAATTAGTTAAACTAATGACTCACGGGCTGTTCAGGAAAACACTTCTTAAAATGTTTCATAGTTCTGGTGATAAATCGCTCACACTGAGCATTTATAATGTTTGACAGACCTGAAATATTATCGCAGAGGCTTTTAAAATCTAGACTTATCTCAAAACAGTCATTTAATAAACCTTTCAAAAGTTTAAATATGCAAGCTTTAGGAAAAAAGTGAGGTTAATGACACAGTTTTAGATACTATAGTTATTTAATTGGCTTTAATTATCTAAAATAAGTCCAAAAAAAAAAAAAAAAAAANAAAAAAAAAAAAAAAAAAAGAACACACACTGACAGTACAACAAAAGCAATAAATTATACATTTTAGAAAGTGCTAGTGGAGGCATGAGATCAGCCAATAAATAAAATGCAGCAGTTGTAACAGTGAACAGCAGTTGTAACAGTGTTGTAACATTACATGCATCTGCACTAAAACCCAAAACAATCTTAAAATCCACATTTACAGTCGAGATGCAAATATAATGTCATCTGTTATCTGCCTTTGTATCTGTGGTTCTTACTGTGGTACACTACGTGGTGCATTACAGGGGAGACTATCTCTATATTACAATCTTATTAAAGCATCAGTTAGATTTGCTAATCAAAGCTGGAGTTTACTTTACGACACATCTTTCCATTTATGGTTCTAGATAAACAGCATATCTGTAGTTTGATCTGTAGTTTATTCAGAAGTAGCGCAGATCATGTTAGACCACAAATTAACCCCTCCTGAGTTTATTTGGAACCAGACTGAGACCCTTTTCTCAAAATTGTCTTGTCTGCACCTGGGTGAAGACCAAATTTATTCATACGTGCATTTCCTTTTGGCTCTGTTTTTGAAAAACCACAGTGGGACTACTGGAGAAATTTAATGAGAAAGCAGACAAAAATGTGCTTTGATAAAGTTGAAGTGGACAAATTGAAATCTGAACGAATACATATAGTTCATGTTATTGCTGTTATTATTATTTTTTTTTTTATAAAATGAAGTTAAACAAATAGTTTTACATTGGGATGGAGGCATGAAAGTTCTTTTGCTTCCAAAAGGGGGTATGGCAGCCTCTGCTGTAAATACACATTTCATAATGAACAAAATGAGATTTTTATGTTTGACTTTGATTTTATGTTCATGGTCATATCATTTTTTATTTAGACCATTTTTATGACAATTTATATTTACCTAATAATGTTTTGTTAGAAATCTGGGGTAGTTCATCCAAAAACAACATAAACTCTGCATAGCTTTTGGAACTTTAAATCTGTTCAAGCAGTAAATTGGGACTTAATAGTTTCACTTTTCCCCAGAAAGTCACTGAGACTTTCTGTGGCCCTACTGGGAACATTTGCAAAGTTTTGTTTGCACACAGACTCAGTGAAAACCACAAGAAACAACAAAGTGCCATGGACACTAGCTATAAATAGCTGTTAATTTAGCTTTTTGTGATATTATACATCATGCATTCACTTTATTTGTATTCAATTTTTGCATTTAATGGACCGTATTACAGGTGATAGTTGAAATCTGCACTATGAGTAGAGGGTATAAGTCTGTTTGTTACATGGCGACTTACTTTTCCTAATAATAATAATAATAATAATAATATCTCAAAACTATGAACACATACATAGAGAGAGAGAGAGAGAGAGAGAGAGAGAGAGAGAGAGAACAGACAATACAGCATACATCCTCCTGATTATTAAATCTTCACTTGTATTATTACATTTATCAGTACAACACTGATTGTAGATTGTAGCTTTCAGCATCCTGGTGATAAGCAGCATCAGGTGACTTACTTTCATCTTCACAATCAAGGCTTGCATTAGTGTCTGATCTCACGCTCTAAGAAGCAAAGCCAGGTGAAGATCTGGGAGATTTTCACTTTCACTGTTTTCAGATCAACTGTAATGATCTCAGCCTTTGCTAATCCCATGAATGTCATTCATGTTGGCTCTCAGATGAAGAACAGCCGCTCTGTGTGTGTTAGTTGAATTCTTCAGTCATGTGTGGTGCTTAGGGGAATTTTACACTTTTTAGGCATCACAGAGCACTAAGAGCCCTGAATAAGGGAATAACAGGGTGCACTCATACATCAGGCGGGTTGGTAGAAGCCATGCAGTCAGGGACACAACACATTCACATACCAAAACAGAACCTGGTGATAGTCAACACATGAATTAAACATTTAGCTTAGCAAACAGCACAGCACTTTAAAAACTCCTCTTTTGTTAAAAAGCACAAATTCACTCTCCAAAAATTTATAGCCCCAACCCAAATCCTTCACTGAAGCACTTACTGTAGAAAGCATTAGCTTGTTAAAGGGGAATTAAATTAACCTGACAAGCACTGATGCAGATCCAAACCTGGAATTTACAATAGTCAATACAAGGACACTCATTGGATCGCATACCTCCGCAAAGGCCAAACAAGCCAAAACTAAATCTGATATTATATCAAATATTACAATATCAAATTAGGCTTTGATTTATCATCAGTAGAGCTTGAAGCAATAATATTGGGGATTAGATCTTTGGGTTTCTGTGCTCTAGTTTTACTACACAGATATCCATGTTTACAGAATATGAATAGTAAGTGAATAATGAGTTTGTGATTTGATTTTTTTAACATATATAGCTCTCTGTGCTCTGAAGCCTTCACGTTACAATAAAAAAGATAAACAGAGTGAGTGCAGTCAGTTCATGAAAATGTACTCATACCAAACAGTTTCCCCAACAGATTAAACAGGCAGACGGCCGCCTACAGATAACCCTAAAATAAACTGTATTCTTACAGCATATAGCAGAAAATAGCCAAGAGCAGGACAGACTGAGAGCATAACATAAAGATAAGGAATAAACAAAAATTCACAACTCATAAAATTTCCAACTTGTTTAATAAAAACATGGACATAGTGGTTTGAGATTGCAAAGCCAATGGCACTGATTTGGAAAGTTCTTATAAATTAAAACGGATTAATATCACATTAAGATATTTATTTTAGTTTTTGTTGATTTTGTGTTACAGAGAAATGCTGCTGTAACATTTATTAAACTGAGGAGTGAAGTTTAACCTCAAAAATAAATGTCATTGTTCGAACTACAGCTTTGGTGTAAAGTTATGTACACTTATTCCTGTAATAGTTGTTATTTTTTTAAGCAAAGAATTTGTCTAGGACCTCCATCCTCAACCGGGGGNGGGGGGGGGGGGTGTACTATGGTCCGAATCCAGACCAAAATACAATTTAAACCAGATCTACACTGAACTGAAATACAATTTAATCCAAGAAGAAATTTCACACAGCTTTTATTTTTCAGCACTTCCTGTCACAATGGAAGTCTGTAAGGATTGCAGTCTGTAGTTGTTAGCGGATTTTGATGATATAAGAGAAACGACAGCTACAGCAGAGTAAATTTCATGTGTATTGTAAACAATTTAAGGTGGTGTATTTTTATTAAGAAGCTTCCAAAGAGGCAACAAGGTGTGTTTATTTTGAATGGATGTTTTAAAGTTTTTTTAAATTTTATTTTGCCGTGTGTTTGGTGGCTAATTGCTCCGTGGTTGCCAGTTAAGAGCAAGTAATCAATCATGAGGCTAAAATAATTAGATTGAAGATGTTTTGCCATTACTAGTGTGGGGAAAAATAGTAGTATTTATTCTCATGTGGTAATGAAATAATAATGCCATCATTGGGGCAGGCCCACCCACTGGGGAATGTGGGTGTAGTTGAGGACAGGAACACTCTGTACTGAATGTTTTTGTCCATTTTAACCTCTTAGACACCTTAATACCTGGATGAATGAGATGAACCTTCACAGACAAGCAAAGAATGTGTTCTTTACTTCTTTAATCTGTAGGTTTGGTTGCTTCTCATAGCCCCAAACAAGTAGACTCTTAATGAAAGCAAGGAATTAAAACTAGCAGAACATTTGACTGGATGTTCTGACAGGGTTGATTGTAGGGGAATCAGGGCTCATGTTTTAATTTATAGCTTTTGCTTCAAACATACAAGCAACAATAGTTGTTTCTCACTAAATTCAGGGATTTCCCTTTGAGAGGCAATTATGCACAAGTGCATATAATGACAATTATTTTTCTCTGGTTCTCCCCTCAAAGAATACAAACAGTAACTCACAGGAATCATGTGAACAAGATTTCGAATTTAATAAATTCCCTTTTTGTCTTTACCAGTTTGTGTGTTACTTTTGCCAGATCACAACGCTCAGAATATTTCAAGGTAAACAGCCACAGAACAGGATGAATCTGTGTTAATGATCACCATGCAAATGACCCTTTTCACATCTTTGCATCTCATCTCTTTGTTTCTTTGCAAACCCTGGGCTCATCTGTAGCAGTGACCATGAGACACCCCACAGTGAGAAAGAATCTGGGCATGTTTAGGAACTCCACTGTCAGTGTTGAAAGGTATCTTACCAGGGGGTCTTTCTAATTAAACTGGTGCCTAAACCAAGGCTGTGGGAGATGGTGCATCTGCTATGCAAAGTGGCTCGAAATCCTCCAGCTGCCCGTCTGCAAAACTGCAAACGGGCAGCATCAAAACCATGCAAAACCATCTGCCTGCTATTCGAAGGAGGAGGTTTGGGAAAATGCCTTTATTTTTCATAATCCTTCCTCCTTCTCTCTCCCACCTTATCCATATTTCATGAAGACCTCTGGAGGTATGAAATTGTCTGAAACTAATCCACTACTGGATATTTAGTCCCAGATTAAAATCACTCGCTTCACTGCCTCATAATTCTGTTCCTATTGATTGCCTGGGTCCAAATATAAGTCAAGGATGTACAGAGCATTTTTCTCAGGTATTTCTGAGATTGTATCAGCACAGTGTCTCTGCAGTGAAGCCGTGCATACAGTGCCAACCTCTGTGAGCATGTGTCAGCCTTTTGCACAAACTGAGCATTGTGTATGTTTTGTTTAGGTTCGTGTTTATATTGGCAAGACATCCTAAACTTGCTGCATCCCCAAAATGTCATTATAGACCAAACTGGAAGCATAATTTAAACAGAAGTCATAAAAAAAAAAACAACCTGGAAACACTCCCCAGTNCCAAACTGGAAGCATAATTTAAACAGAAGTCATAAAAAAAAAAACAACCTGGAAACACTCCCCAGTGATCCTGACAGGGAGTCTGAAATCTTTACGGCCTTGAAAGGGATTGTGCAAACATCATGACATGTTAGTGACACTCGGGGCAGATCAGTTCTTTGTTGCTTGAGGTAGAAACTCGCAGTCTTTTTTCCTACAGGGTGCTCTCCAACACACCATCCATGAGACTCAATAGTCACAAAGCTAAAGATGGCGACGTGTTGATCCATGCCTGCCAGAAAATCACAGCCCAACTGTTCAGTGCCAAAAGCCACACAGGCATGGCAGGTGAGAAAGTGAATGAAACTCTTAAACTCTGCGGGAGAACTAGAGGCTGAGGGACGTTTAGAAGAGGATGAGTTTCACAGGAAGGGAATTATTAAAATTATTAAAATTAGATGCAATATATTATGTTTCATTTATGGTGTAATTATAATATGCTTGACTTACCTATTTTTATTTGTTTATGTATCTAGCCTTAATTTTGGGGCCATTTGAATCTGAGCTGAATTCATATGCATTTTGTTGTACTAGTGAAAAATCAGCGTTTTGTGTTTGTCATCTGACCGTATCGTTTAACTAATGTAAATAATCCTTTAACAGCATCTTAATCAATAAGTTAGTTTTCAATCATGACTTATAAATCAACCATTTTGTAATCAACCCTGATGAAGGTCTTGTTCTGAAACATGTTGCTTTGTCGAAATAAAGTTGCTCTTAAAGGACCATACCGGCCATTTTGCATGTTTGAGCTTAATATATTAAATTTTCATACACGTAACCTTATTGACAATCATTTCACAAAGCATACTAGTGAATTTTTTTTTTCCTACCTTCCAGACCGCCAATGGTTTCAGTTCATTCTGGTACGCTATTAAAATCAACTTGTTGATACTTGAAATCTTCCTGGGATAGGTAATCCATCATCACGAATAAGACGTATATTCAGGTTTTTTCAAAGTTATGTAATTTTAGCATTTAAGCGCAATAAAAAGCACAGAGTGATCTGAAAATGCTTCCTAGTGGTGCATTCAAGTGCTGTAGTGAAGAACTGACAACAGCATTTTCATTCATTTTACAGTTATTTATTTGTAAACTTAATCTTCTTCCAACTTAATGAGAAGCACTCTTTTTTTAAATGTCCGTCTTAAAAAAATAAACCTCTACACCTGATATGATGTCATCATCTGAGGCTGAACTGGTTCCAGCTAAACCTTTTTTCATGTTTGAGAAGAGGCGAAATTCTGAGGGGGCAAAATCAGGTTAGTGGGGAGGATGCAAAATATCAACGCTGTAAATACTGTAAATACTAATAAATACTGTACATTAACAAATAAGGCTAAAAACATGGAACTACCACCAATGTGTAGCTAAAATAATGCTGATTTATTAGCAATGGTTGACATATCAACAGTTACGGTTATAGATCCAGAAAATAATGTCAGCAACAGAGCTGTGTAATGAATTTGCATGATAAATCTACGATAAATGTATACATCTGATTTTAAGGTAACAATAGCAAAAGTCTGACTTTATATTGTCCAAAAAAAAAAACAAAACAAAAAATCAGGGGATTATTGGGCGTTGGAGGAGGCATGTGCTCTTTGNCCAAAAAAAAAAACAAAACAAAAAATCAGGGGATTATTGGGCGTTGGAGGAGGCATGTGCTCTTTGTGTACTCCATAGTTTACATATTTGGCACACAGTGTATGAATACAAATATACATGTGTACTTGATTAATTATGGAAATAAGAGTTTGTTTTGCCTGACTCTTTGGTGCAATAATATGGCTGCAGATTGATTTCCAGCAGGCGCTAGCTAGAGTATCATCTCTGCTAGTACAAGCCCTCTTGTCTCCCAAGATTATTCCATCTATGAAGAATCTGGCAAGTAAACAGAGGAACAGGTGGTTGGCTGCAAAGGAGGCAAAGGAATAATATCACGTCCACAATACACGGCTCTGTTTATTGTTCTGAGTCTGTGAGAATGTGAGCGTGGACGTAATGATAGTCTTCGGTTATTCCTTTACTTCAAAAACATCCAGAAAATATTCAGTTTTGCTTTGACGACTCTAATGTTACTGCGGTCATAAACAGTTTTGTTGGCAGTACAGTCTTCAGAGAGCACAGTAGCCATCTAAAATATTAAAAAATAATATAAAAATAGCATGAAGTGGATATGATGTGGAGATGGTAAAGTCACACTATATTGATCTCCTCAGTTGTATTCTCCAGCAGCTCACAGTGTTCACTGCACCTCTGCCACAGGACAAACCTACAAGGATCCATTTCCTGTATTTATTATGAGTATGTTGCTGTAACCATGATACTTTAGCAATACAATAACTGTAAATCAAGATAGACACAACTTTTTTTCTCATATTGGGTTGACTTTGTGGATCAATCTTTTATATCACTCACAGCAAAAGACATCAGGGCCAGAACTCATCTTGTTTTCTTGTAAGTCACTTCATAAAGCACAGCTGGACTGATTAGGCTAAAAAGCATTACAGAGTCTATTTCTTGGCATTGGCAGTAAAGTCATCTAGTAATGACCATATTTTACTGTAAAAATCCAAATATTCCACAGGCTTCTGCAGCAAGCATCTTGGAATACAGATTAGTGAGCAAATCCCAGGAGTCTTGTATCCAAAAATATAACACTGTGTGGAAATACCATAGGAGGGTCTCAGTAAGAGGTGTTCGTGTTGATTCCCGGAAGAGGAATGTTTTTAATGAGACCCTCAGTGATGACTTCGAGTTTCAAGACCCTACTGTGCACGGGTACAGGGATACAACCCCCAACCCCCTTCTTTTTAAATTTATTTATTTATTTATTTTTTGATGGCCAATCATTTTACCTTCATATGGGAAATTCCCCAGAGGATCACGACTCTTCCTGAACCTATACTTCGTTGGAAACATTCCACTTCCCCTGCCACCACATTTCAGAGGGGAAAACTCATTTGAATTTGAAAAAAAAACTGCATCTGGTGAGAACAGAATTCCCAGGTGTGGTGAGCTTGCCCTGGAATTCAGATTTATCAGGTTCTACTCGGAATACAGCTAGTATCAAAGATGGCACCAGGATCTTTTGGCAGATAGCAGGAAGATGAAACAATTGTATGGAGCTGGGAAAGACCTCTAAAGTCTCGTAAAATGAAAATGGAGAAAAGGCAGGAACAAGGTCAAAAATATCTATGGAACGTTTTGATTGAAGTCCTCCTGTTTCAAATTATAATTACTGTTTACTTAAATGAGAACAGGAGAACCTTGATTAGCTAAATTAGAACTAAATGAGAACCTCAATTACTTAAATGAGAATATAAATGAGAACATCAGTTCCTTAAATGATAATATAAATGAGAACATCAGTACTTAAATGAGAATATAAATGAGAACATTAGTTAAATGATAATATAAATGAGAACATTAGTTAGTTAAATGAGAATATAAATGAGAACATCAGTTAGTTAAATATTGAATGAGAACAGACTGGGCCCTTTCTTTTTAATTTTCTATTGCTTTTCATATGAAAGTCTGTGGGTGCAAACCACTGTACACTCAAGGAAATTTGCCATGGCATGACTTTTTAAGGTGCTTTATAACATCCACCTTGCTGTGACATATTCTGCTTCAGGACTGCGTATGTTTTTGGGATAATTCTGGTTCTTTTCAACCTGGATCTTATTTTCCTATTTTTAGCCAAATGTGTCAGTATGAACGAAAATATACAGTGGGGCCCAAAAGTCTGAGACCACATTGAAAATTTGTGATGTTTTCCATGTAAATGTGGAAATAATCAGAAAGTCTGGCATCACAAGAAGCTCTTTGGAACATTGTCAAATCATGCTGGGATAACTTGGCTCATCAGGTTTTGCACAAACATATGGAGTCCATGCCAGCTTGAGTGCATGCTGTCATTAAAGCAAAAGGGGGGCGTACCAAATACTAAGATATTCTGCCATTCATGGACATTTTTCAAAGATTCAACTTTTCACTCAAATTGTTAAGATGATAATAGCTTTTGTAATGCAAAATTTTGTATTAAATTAAAAAAGAATGCAAAATAGAAGCATTTTCACAGTGGTCTCAGACTTTTGGACCCCACTGGAGTACCTGCAGCAGTGCATCCCCTGATGACAATAGTTAAAAAAAAAAAAAGAAAAATCCAAATAAGTAGTTTTAATAATACAATCAACTGCTACGGCTTCTTAATTGTTGATTTTAAATTCATAATTTCTAATGACTTTGGTAATGAGCATGAAAGATATGGACAATGTCATGCTAAAGCAACAAAAACAAAATCTCATTGTTCTGTATATTTCCTTGTGTTTAAGAAAAAAGGACAACTGTGAGCAGCACTAAAAGTCACCACATTTTCAAAACTACAGTGTGAAAGTTGAGTTGAAAGGACACAGTTTAGTGCTCAGCCGTTGGAGATTGCTTTGGTCCTCTGGATGTGTACTGGAGAGCAGCTCTGGCAGCGACCTGGATGTATGTAAGCTCTGCAGTTAGGGAATTATGACATTTTAAGCACAATTAATAGACGTGATGCAACCCAGGATGGAAAGCCCAGGATGTTTTTAAAATCTAAAAGTCAAAGCAGATTGCATCCTATCCTGTCCTGTCCTGTCCCGTCCCGTCCCATCCCATATTTGCTGTTTGATGGTGTATGTTCTTACTCACACAAATTATATGACACAATGTCACCCGGAAATATTTCTAGTGCACATACAGTCTACTTTATCTGAGACAGTACATGTCAAGTTTAGCACCTGATCCAAAACAGGAAGAGACATGAATTTCTTAAGCCATAGTAGCCTCAGGAGACCATAACACCATAGTGCTGGAAGAAATTTGTGTTCTGAGGGTTGCACAGTTGACATTCACATAAAAAATGCCTGGCTGAGTAATGCTGTGTTCGTTATACTTCTGAACTGGGAAGGTGTAACTCGGAATTACGTCAGTTATGATCACTGCATGTTTGAGCTAAACAAAGTGGGAGACTACTTTTGTTTGGTTTGCTTTGTCAGGCTAAAATAAGCTATGTTTTAACATTTATGAGCTATTTACCTTTCCAAAACAGCTACTGCATTGCCAGTGTAATAATATTGACCTGTTATTATGTCTATATTCTGATTGATTGAAAGAAATGCTTTTAAAGGTTCATCTATAAATAAAAAAATTACTCTTTTTGGCGTGAGCAGCCATATTGAAATGATGTTAATACTGAACTCAGGGTTGAGAAACTTTGCCTGATTTTCCAAGTACAAATTTTGAGTTTAGGGGGAGTTTTCTTTCACTTTTCCCAGTTGGAGGCTGGAAATTCTGAATTCCAAGTTTAAGTTGAATGTGGCATTATATTGTTGAGTAGAGAAAGACAGTCTGGGAAATGTAGGAAATTACTGAGTGAAATAAAACAGGCACACATTTAGGGAAAGTGTGTACAACAAAGGCTGAATGCCACTTGAAATAACTATGGGAGCCATTAAATATAACAAACTGATTACCTGTAACGTACCAGAAGGCACAATTTTCCTTTAACCCATCTAAGTGTTTAAATGTATCTAAGGGCATCCCATTAAACACTCAAATTTCATCCCTAAAACCCCAGGATTAAAATATGTGAAGAAGTTAATTGTCCAATCAAATCTCAACAAGTCATGTGCTGTAAACCTTCTGACCATGTGACCTGTGGGCTTTAATTTCCAAGAGTGAATTTTTAGCCCTGGGATTAATGTAAATCCTGGGTTAATTAATACAAGAGGGAAATGAGGTCAAGATACTCCTGAGCCTTCGTAGTCCAGGGAGATTTTGCTGTGAATTTGCTGTTTGCTTCTTATATTTAAACCAGTGGAAAATATGCATGTGTCAATTTCAAGCCGTAATTATAATTTGTAATAAAGTGAGAGGGCTGTTAAATGTAATTCAAGTGGAAACAGTTTATGAAGAGTTGGAATATATCGAGATGCAAGTTATGAGCTACACAGAAAATACATAATTAACCAAGTCTACTATATTTACCAAATACTGGCTGTGATTTACAGTATTATTATTTCATGTTATATTTACCAGGTGAGAACAATGTTGATATTTCAGCATCTACTCACCTGATTTTGCCTCCTCAGACTTTCAACTCTTCCTAAATATGAAAAACACTTTAATTGGAACCAGTTTAGCTTTAGCTGATGACATCATATCAGGTGTGGAAGATTTTTTAGACAGACATTAAAAAAAAAAAAAAAGTACTTCTGTATTAAGTTGGAAGGAGTTTAATTTTAGAAATAAATAACTGCAACACCTCTGAGTTAGAGCTTTTTCTATTCTAGGCTGAGAACTTATCATTCGGTTCTTGTAGGTCATGAAACTATCTAAACAAAGTGACACATTCTGATGATTTTCATTCACTACGGTTATATTTAAATTGATTGTGGTATCACAGGTGTCAAACAGAGATATGCTGTTATGCATGCACACTGTATCGAACTGCTATTCCTGGTAGCTTCCAGAGTAACAGCGTTAATAAAGGACTCGGTGACTCGTGAAGCGAAAATAAGTCAAAAAGTTAAAATATCAAGCAAGTTTGCAAGTTTGGCATCTCGTTGTAAAATTGTCAAACTGGTGGCAGGTTAAACAAATTCTTAAATATGAGTTATAGCGCTGTGATTTATTTAAAAAAAAAAAAAAAAACAGTTTACCTCTGGGAACTTTCAGTGAGGTGTGGATAACAAACGAGTGATGGATGCCCACCTTTGGTGATAGCCTGATAAAGCTAACCAGAGTTTGTCTTAATGGCCTCATGGTCTGATGGATACATATCCCATAATAGTGTGTGTGTGTGTGCCTGTGTGCGTGCATGCGTGTGTGGCTCAGGAGAAATCCTCCACAGGGATAGGTTCCAGCAGATTGGGCTGCCTTTAGGGAAAGCACCACCACATCCAACAATTTAGTTCTGAGCCTCAATTTCCTCTCTGGGCTTGCAATGGTGTTTGTTTTTCCTTAACATTGTTTACTTTTAGCAGCATGCGTGCAAATTTGTGGGGGTTTTTTTATTTTTTATTTTTTTTATAGATCTAATGCAGAATCTGTGTGCCCGGCAGCAACAAAATTGAAATCCCTGTCTGGTTCCTTTTCATGAAAAATAGATTAAGCTGACAGTGGCTAAGTGACAAGCTATGTGTTGGCCTTTTTATTTCACATCATGTCTGTGATGCCTTCAGTAAACATAACAGTGTGAATAATAAGGCCGATATCACTACATAATTAATCCATTTTAACATCATACCATGACATATCATTAAAGCCAGTTAGGAAAAGGTCAGGAGGCCATAAGAGGTTCTTTGTATGGCTGCCAAGAAAATTATGCCCAACTATATTTATTTACTTTTTCCACTTATTTGCTTGTCAAAGACTTGCCTCATTCCCTACATAGAGTGAAATGCCACTTTCTTCTTTAGCTTCATCAGCAAATATGAAAAAATCAGCTCCACTGAGTCTGAAGTAGGTCAGACTGTTAGTAGTTAATTGGGTTTGGCTCAGACGGACCTGAAATTTTCTGTTCACTTTGCTGCCTCTCTCTGGATAATAGATGATGTTGTCCAGAGCTCTTACTGTTACAACTTTGCAATTTTCTGTGTTTTTTTTTTTTTTTTNTTAAAAAAAAAAAAAACAAAAAAAACAAAAACACACTTTATTCCTAGTAATGGTAGAGTGTAAAATTTGGCCATTGTTGTTTAAATTCCACCCTCATGCGCGATGTCATATTAAAGGACCATACCAGTGATCATGCATGTTTGAGCCTAATATATTCAATTTTCATAGACGTAAGGTTACTGACAATCATTTCCTAAAGCATACTACTGGAACAATGAGTTAAAAAAAAAAAAAAAATTCCTACCTTCCAGACCGCCATTGGTTTCAGCTCATTCTGTTACGCTATTAAAATCAACTTGTTGATACTTGAAACCTTCTTGGGATAGGTAATCCATTATCGGGAACAAGACCTATATTAGGGTTTTTTTCTGAAGTTACATAATTTTAGCATTTAAGCGCAAAGTGAATGTATGTCTCCACTAGAGAATATAGTTCCAAAAGAAGACCTGCATTTATCAAAAATTTAAATGACTGTGACTTCATAAGGCTGTGTATCTATTAGCAGGTGAAACATTGATTTTTAAGGTGGGTGTATCGCTTGAATATTTGATTTTGAAAGATTAAAAAATTTTGCAAAATATCAGGAAAGCTGAAAGCTGAAATTTTATTCTTTGGGAAATGGTTCAAACATGCAAAATGGCTGGTATGGTCCTTTAATAACAAAGACTTCAATCAATCTACCATCTTCCAAATGTAAAATGTACAGAAACAGGAAATAAGATGCTAGACTGTGCAGATGTTACTGTGGAGGGACGGAGTGAACAAGTTTTCTGAAACTTTTAGAAAAGTTTGTAACCACCCACCCCACACTCGCTCTGCTGACCTCTCTGCCTCCACACTGATAACAGTTTGACTTATTATATAACTTTATGCTCCATTTCATCTCTGTGGTTAGCTGAAAGGCAACAAAGCCAATTCCATCTCTTCCGATCCAAGAAAAGGACATATAGTTATAAGGAAACATTTGAAACATTTGATTTTCCTGTGTTTTTCCTATCAAAATCTCCAAACTTTCATATACTAAAAATCAGTTTGTTTTTATACCCCATTGTTTAAGTTTCTAATGACTTTCACTACAAATGTTTGCCGAAAGTTTTAATAGAACAATTTAAACAAATTTCTAATCTAATTTCTAATAAAGACATTTTCTACACAAAACAAGGTCATGTAGTAGTGAGAACAGCTCAAACAGATTCTAAAAATGTGAAGAAGCTACTAATTGTGTGCCAGAGTTGCTTAATGTAATTAAAAAATACAATAAACTCCGATTGTCATCAGGATTTTTAACCATTTTTGCTAAAATGTAAAGTAAGAATAGAAAACATAAAATAATCAGTCTTGCAGAATATGGTTTCTTGCTGCATCAGTTGGCATGAATAAAAAAAAATATTTTGTCAAACAGTAAAGTTTAGCACAATTCAACCTGTCTGTCATTCTCTCTCACTATAACTAAGATCTCATTGGTTTACACTTTTGAATAATCCCATACTTCCCCAACACGATTGTGCAAATTTTTGTCTTTACCAACAATCTATATTTGTTTTTTAAAGATGTAATCGGAATATATTTAATAATAGTGAAAGCACATCAACACACACACACACACACACACACACACATTACAAGTGACTATAATTATGCTTTAGCTTTAAACATAGTTGTTCTGCACATTTAACCACAGATGGATGTAAGAGCCACTTCGTCATTTTTTGCAGATGGCCGACAGCGCAGATGTTTTATCATATTTTGGATGGCGCATGTTTCATTTCTGTACTTGCACATGATATTAAACAACAAAAAGATGCATACACTCCTAATTACTGATCAAGGTGGAAAATTATTTTTCATCAGCACATATAACAAATCAAAGTGTTTTGTTTCTTCATATATCCTGGTAATTACAGAAATAACCAACCACCACAGCTAATTTGTCTTCAGAGCAAACTTATTTGCTATATAAATACCAATTGAATTGGCTATTCAAAGATATCATATTTATTCTGCCATTTCTATTTATGAGTCAGTCTCATAAGAATTTAATTTAATGTATAAAGTAATGCAGTTTGTGTTATTCTGGTGTTGTGTATTGCAGAAAGACTTTTCCTTTTGATTAGAAAATAAAATTGAGGCATCTATGGTATTGTAGCAAAGAGGATAACATAACAATTTTGTTTCTCCATAAATTCCTCAGTGAATAAAAGTTAGAAATGTTGTTGATTTGTTGTTGTTGTTGTTGTTGTGAGCCACAAGTGACAGCCTGTAGGGTGATAAATATCTCACTCAAACCTGATGCACGTTTGTTGCACTTACCGGTTGGTCTGATTCGGTTTCAACAGGAAAAAAATCCAATCGACTAAAATATAGCAGCAAAAGTCACGTGCGAACTGTCACTCTGCTCATTAGTCAGAATTGTCAAAGGCTGGGAGCTACAAAATCGAAACAGGAAATGTTTGCTATGCTGGGAAAATCACTGTATATAGTCGACTATAAGTTGACTATATTTTGACCTGCAAATTTAGAGTTTTAAAGAAACCTGCACATAAGCCGACCCCCTGATGTCGTTCCATCAATTTATTAGTTTAGCAAATTACCTGTTTTGTCTGAGAATTATCATAGGATTCCTGTGATTTTCTGAAAATAATCCACTACTGGTACCGGTAAACAGCTGATTAACTTAAGTGACATTACCTAACATTAAGTTTTCCAGGCTCCTCTTCCTTGTCAGAATTGCATTGATGAAGGTAAAGAAAGCTTTACAAATGAGCTATAATTATCACAGCACTTATTTAGCTGTGTAATTATGGTGATTTTTTTTCTTTTTTTTTTTTTTTTNTTTTTTTTTTTTTTTCAGAATCTCACCCATTATGTGTTTTCAGTAATTATCTCGTACCTGAGTCAATGCGGGTCTGTCTATGTGCTGGACATTTCTCGATACGGAGTTTTGGAATTCCCTCAGCCAACCCCCCCTGATGTTGTTCCATCAATTAATTTGTTTAGCAGATTAGCTGTTTTTTCTGGGTATTGTCATGGCATTCCTGTGATTTTCTAAAAATAATCCACATACCGGTAAACATGATATTTATTTCAGCAGCTGATTACCGTAACTGACGGATCACGGCTTACTGGCTGCCGCAAAAAGTGCTGGATAAGATGTTTAGTCAGGAAATATATCATTCTAAGATATGATTTAAACTATTTTCCATGGGTGTTGGTAATGGGTAGTATTTCCATCCCTGGAAATTTCGTTCTCAGGGTTCCAATTTTAATTACTTCTGTATAAGCTGACCCTGATTTGTGTTGTGAAATTTGGTGAAAAAAACTCGGCTTATGCTCATGTATATACAGTAAATAAAATGGAATAAAGATGGAATTGGGATAGTTTCTTAGTTTCAGACCTGTAGTTCATTTGTTCTAGTGTAAACCAGGGACTGAATTGTCACAGCGTTGCATTTACTGGTTGTTTTGGTTTGGTTTCACACAGGAAAAACTTGAACCAAAACAGAGCAGTAGAAGTCACATGAGAACACTCACTCTCATTGGTCAGAAATGTTTTTGGGCGGGAGCAATAAAATCAAAACTGGAAAAGTTTGCAACACCTGGAAAACTAAATAACATGGGACACAGTCAGAATTGGGATACTTCTCTAGTCATTGTCATCATTTGGTCCATTTCCCAAAAAACTATTACAGCGGAGCATGGAAAACCACATGTTGCTTCACTTTACAGGAAGAAGATATGCTGCCTTCAGACGGCTCAACAGGAGAATGAGCAGATACAACAACACGCTAACCTTCAACATGTTCATCTGAGGACATGTTAGGTAAGTCTGACCGTTTTGATAGCATCTGTTTCAAGTTCTATGGCTAATCAAAGGTATAGATTAAAGCGGCAAAGTTTGATTTACATATGATGCGTTTAAGTTAATTTTTTTTAACTGTGGGATATTTGACAAGCATCTAGCATAAAATAATGCAAAATACGCTTTACCGCAGTCATAAATAGTCAAGAGCATCCATCCTACTCCAGGTTTGATTATTCTGTTCAAATATGCCCAACAAACTTGTGTGTGTTTGTGTGTGTGTGTGTGTGTGTGTGTCAAGGCAAAATATATTGACACGATTCCATTTAACAAATTATTTTTCAATTTTTGCTGCGTTTATGCAGACTTTATAACTGTAAGCCTGAATGTAGAAGACCAATAGTAACCCTTACAATGAACATTAGAATATTAGAATTCATTTTAAATATCATGTTGCTATATATAGACAGATATAGATATATAGATATATCTAACTCTGTTAATCAGTGCAGTTATGTACAGTTTCAAGAAAAAGTAAATCAACACTTTGGAATTGCCTGAATTTGTAGATTAATTACTCAACAAATGTGATATGATCTTCATTTACATCATAATAAGAGACAGATAATCTGCCTAAAGTAATGACACAACAACCGTAGCATTTTTCATGTCTTTAGTGAATGTATTGTTTAATTATTCACAGTCCAGGCTGGTATGTGAACCTCGTAAATTATCCCCATATTATGATACTCCCTCCAACAGGCTTCGTAGTTCAGATGAGGGTTTTGTGTTGACTTGCAAATGCAGCATTGTGCATTTCTGCCAGAAAGTTCAACTTTTGTCTCTATAATATTATTCCAGAAGTCTTGTGGCATTTCCAGGTGCTCTTTTGCAAGCTTGAGGATTGTAGCAATGTTTTTTTTTTTTTTTTTTTTGGAGAGCAGCGGTTTTCTGCATTTTGTGAATCCATAAACACAATTCATGATTTCTCATAGCTCACATATAAACAGAGATCCCAGTTCTAAACATTTCTGCTGTAAAACTCCCATTTCTGTTTCATCTCCTGCAGCATCTTGGTGGGATCTTTGCAGGATGACCTCCTGGGAAGAGTAGCAGTATTAAATTCCCTCCATTTGTAGATAATTAGCCAGTGGATTAATGGACGTTCAGGTCATTAGAGATGGATTTGGAGCCTTTTCCAACTTCATGTATCTCTACAATCTTCTTGTAAGTTCCTTTGAAATTAGTTTTGATTTGGACATGTGTCAAAAATAGAGCTTTCCAGCAAATTGTGTTTGTCGATAATTGTGATTTGGATGAAGATTAGATCACGTTTGATGAGTAGTAAATGCAGAAATCCACATAATTTCAAAGGGTTCACTAACTTTGTCTTGCTTAATAACTCATGTATTAATCAGTCAGTACATATCCAAATGCAAACAACATCATCACACATTCATATGCAGACTTGAGAAACTATTGTTCAGGTCTTATTTTCAGTATACTGAGAGATCATTCATATGAATAAATCATGGTGATATGCAGCCTTTGCAATAAAGAGGGAATCAGCTCTAAAGTTTGTCACTTACATTAAAGTCTGAATAGAATTGATGTGATTTATGAAATCTTGAGCTATTGCAGGCAACAGCAATGCTACACAGATGGGCTGTAACTTAGACACTAAGTGGAATATATTGGTTTTAATAGACTGAAAAATGTCTTGAACTGTTAAATCTTTTGATTTACAGCCTTTTACTGCTGCAGGTCTCAGGTGTTGCTTTGCTAACAGTCATACACAGAATGAATTGGGTCTTTATTATCCTTCCACTGTGTTATCTATCCATCCATCCATCCATCCATCCATCCATCCATCTGCCTGTCTATCTATCTGTGGTTGACTGTAGTTTATTCTTTGCATAATGACTTACAAAGGTGGCTAAAATGTTTGCAAACACGTGCTAACCAATCAAAACATAATATCTCCTTTCTTCATATACACTCTGACATAAGCTTCACACTGTTGCAGAACACATTGTATTTATTAAAAAAATAAATAAATTCAGAGCCATTTTCTTATAATTATGACATGACTTGTAATTATGAAAAAATGATAGCATCATAACATTTTCTGCTACTAATGAGATACAAAGTCACAATTATGCTGTATAGAAGTCATAATTAAAAGAAAACGTCCTTGAATTTTGTTTATTTTTATGAATACAATGTGCTTCTAGTACATTGTAGCTTGATTTCCTCAGAATGCTGTAGCATGGACCTTAAACACACCCACACACAGACACACAAAAAGCCTGCTTCTACCCCACGTTTGCTCATACGCAGCATAAAATACCATTGTAACTTTTGTCCTGATATGTCATCCCCTCCCATAAATTCCCCTTTTCCTATAAAGGGGTTCAGAGCAGAGGCAGAGGCAGAAAAATGAACTCCATCAGGAAGCTGGATAAAATTTCTCTGACACACACAACCTTGGTCCCGTAAGAATATCTCTGTATCCTGCTGACATGTGATCTTCTGAATCTATTTGGGACAGCTTTCTCACTGAACTCTAAACAAGTCCTTTCAAGCTGCATCATTCATCAATTTCAGCCCTGTTTGTGGGCTGCAGATGATACCCTACAAGCTCAATAGCTGGCAGAGATTTAACAATATGTCACACAGGCATTCTGAGACAACCCACGCTTAAGGCTTCTACTAATCCACTGCTTCAGTTGTTGACAATGTGAAATGCTTGAGGCGTTTTGCAAAGCTGATTCACATACTTTTGTTACTATGACAGCCCCTAATCAACAGCTTTTGCAGGTGAGCTTTGCAGCATTGTCATTACAGTTCCTGGCTAGTGAGCATGTAACTCCACCGGAGAAGGCAGACGTTTTTTTTCTTGTTTTTTTTTTCAGGCGAAATCTGTCTTTGTTTGCGATGATGGTGCCGACACAGACGAAGCACTTTCTGCTGATGGAGAGGTTCAGCAGATAAATGATGAAAGGGATTCTCTGAGAAGCGGTTATGGCTCTTTGAACTACTTTTACTGTTTTATTTCTCGTGATTACTGGGAGGTCCAACTGTTCTAAGACAACGTCTCTGAACAGCTTTTCTTAAATTGTGCGGCTTGTTTACTTTTGGATGTCGATGTAGTGTGGTGCATAATTCAAAGGCTTCTGTGCATGTTTTGTAGATTTCTGTTTTTATACTGTAAACCATATTTACTTTGGAAATCTAACACTCTCTAAATTAATCACATTTTAAAGCAAAAAAAAAAAGTAGTTTTAACATAGAAAGACTACATATAGAACATGAATGATTTTAAAGGACCATACCACCCATTTTGCATGTTTGAGCCTAGTATATTCAATTTTCATACACGTCATGTTACTGAGAATTATTTCCCAAAGCATGCTACTGGAACGTTGAGTTTAAAAAAATTTCCAGATCGCCATTGGTTTCAGTTCCTTCTGGTACTCTATTAAATCAATTTGCTGATACTTGACACGTTCTTGGGATAGGTAATCCATCATCGTGAACAACATGTGTATTCAGAGTTTTTTTCAGTTTCCTAATTTTAGTGTTTAAGCGCAATAGAAAGCGAGGAGTGAATGTATGTCTCCACTGGGGAATATAGTCCCAAAAGAAGACCTGTGTTTATTGAAAAATTNTGAATGTATGTCTCCACTGGGGAATATAGTCCCAAAAGAAGACCTGTGTTTATTGAAAAATTTTAACAACCTTAATTTCATAAGGCTGCGTAACTACACTGTAAAATGTGAAAAGTTTTTCTTACTTACAAAAATCTAGGAAACAGATTGCCTTAACAAGGTAAGTAAATATAATTTTTAGTCTTAAGCTCAAGTAGACATAAGTAAACATAACTTATAGTTATGTTTACTTACCTTTTTCAAGGCAATCAGTTTAAGTAAGATCAACTTTTCACATTTTACAGTGTATTAGCAGGTGAAACATCAATTTTTAAGGTGGGTGTATCGCTTGAATATTTGATTTTGAAAGATTAAGAGATTTTGCAAAATATCAGGAAAGCTGAAAGCTGAAATTATATCCTTTGGGAAATGAATGTCAGTAACCTTACATGTATAAAACTTGAATATATTAGGCTCAAACATGCAAAAAGGGGTGGTATGGCCCTTTAAAGGATAATCTCTTATTCAAGCTTTGTAGCTTTGAAATAAGCACAGAATAAGTATGTCGTTGTCTGGCAGGACATAACGTAATGAAAATATTCATTCAGATGCATTTTGAGACTGTTTGCGCTGATAGGCATGTCTGATTGCTATGTGCATTTTCAGCTGTGATCCCTCTGTTTCTGTTGCTCTTCTCTCCAGCTCCCTGAATATAATTTATTTTTTATTTAGACATTGTATTTCAGAGCACAGCAGATAACCTAGTGTGAACTATATGAGATGGATTCTTTAGAGCCTCGTAGCAAATGTACTTGTGCCATAACCGACACAATTGACTATTTTAGTAAATTTGTGAGAAATGTGATGCTAGAGTTGTCAATTTCCATCATGCTAGCTATTTCATAGTATGAAATTTGCTGGTTTTCTCTCCCAGGTTATGAAAGCCTTTGAATGAGTGTCTCCATTTTTATTGCACTCACCAACAAGTATGTTTTGGAGAAATTTTATGTGGTCGGTGAAAACAACAAATGAATGGAGTCAAAAACTCCTTTCATTTAGCCAGCCAGCTTCAATTAGTTATGTAGGACATTTTGCCTTAATACTGTAACATATGAGGACAGAAACGTTATCCCTCCTCTCATTCAAGTATGCACTTTTGAAACTTAATTGGTTCTACTTCCATCTGTTACGCTGACAGCCGCAGGACTCACTGGTTCAACAAAGGGAAAAGACCCGACCCAAGAGGAGGCTCAAGTATTTCTTTTAATGAATGAGGCCTCTAACATCGACGCCTGTTGACCTGAACTGTGTGGTTAATCTCCTCAGCTTGGGTCAGAGTATCTCCTATTTCCATTAATATTCTAATAGAGCCTGCAGTACTCTGTCTCAGGCTGGTAAATGCTGTATCCAGTTTGTAACAGCTTAGATAAACTCATTATCTCTGTTATAAATCAAATGATGTCATTATTAGGTGGGATGTGAGGCCTGTGTTCACCTTCAACCGCACATTTTGATCTGTGGAAGTTCAGCTCCTATTAATATTCAGAACATTTTAATTCATGTCTGCTTTTGAAGATTTGAATTAAGATTCCAAACTTTTATCAGATATATATAAAATATGAGCTACTACCCAGACCGGAACTCTCTGAGTGCGTGCGTGTGTGTTTGTGTATGTGTGTGTGGGGTGGGCGTGTAACAAAGAAGTCAAGTTAGCTCTTTTCCAACCTTCACCACAATCCTGCAACAAATTCAAGGCTGCTGACCTGATCAGTAATGCAGTCATCTGTCATCCTGGCAGGTACAGCAGGACTCGTGAGGGAGAGACTCGGTGGGAATCGAGTCGTTTCAGATGTATAAAGCACCTGTAGAAGCTGCTACATAGGATAAAAATAATTACATGTATGCATGTGTGCCTTGAGGACATCCTACACATGGGCTTTTAAATGGGAACAACTCATTTTGTTAAAGAGCTCAGACCACTTTTATCTTTACCCTGCAGAGATGGAAATAATCTAAATAATAGATCAGATGTTTAATTATCCATTGTTACAAAATTAATGTTTATTTGAGGTTCAAAAGTGCTTCAGGAATTTAAGTACAGTGCAAGTGTTATCTTTAATCTTATGCTATAGAGAAGCTTTTCTTTTCTGTTGTCAAAGATATTTAATATAAAAGACTAAATCATTGGTTTTGCATGTTTTAGCCCAGTAAATACTACCTGCATCTTTCATTACTGCCGGCTATTTTCCAAAACATATACTCAAGCATGCACCAGTGTGCTCCTTTAAAGTTTGTTGAATTTATTTTTTTATTCTTGGATGAAATACATTTCTTGAAAAAAATCAAAATAATATAATGCAAATAATTACCTCTTGGTACTACATACAATGCTTGTTATTCGAGGGTTCACACAGCATGATATTAAAATTTCAGAATTTCAATTGTACTTCATTTATCGCATTGTAAGTAATATTTTGGTTCTGAGCGGCCGTTGTGTGCAGACATGTTTTTAGCCGAAAACGTGACTTCATATTTTCTCTGTGGCGTTTCTTTTTGTTGCTGAGGTTATTTGCTCTAAATGCCACCTGGGATGCTGAGTGACAAAATAATGACAACCTTTTTTTTTTCTTTTTTTTTTTTTTTTTTTTTTGAGGCAGAGCAATTTCCTCGAATTGAATGAGCAGGATGTGTGCGGAGTGAACAATGTGTTCGCTCGCCTCCCGCTTGCTCTCTGTCACTACCGTTCTGACATCTCTCCAAGAATGTGTTCAGACAAATAGATTGGGCATCTCAGAAACAGACGCTGAGAAGTAACATAAAGATTTAAATGCATACGTGCGTCCTCCGCTGGCCCCGTTTATTAGGATCTCCCATTGGATAAATGCAGTCAGAGGGAGAAAGGGATCGCATTGGGCAACATCAAATATATGTTGAACCAGGTTTCTGAGAAATGCATTTCTGCTAGAGTATAATTGCGGCATAAATCTGACTGAGAGCTTACTCGTACCTACAGCCTCAGTAATATTAGTTAAAGTGTCATTGAATCGGCTGGGTAGTGTGACAGAAAAATCCATTCGTTCCATTAACATAGTAACTGTATCTATTTGCATGTCAGATGTCAGAGTATTGAGTTTTGATGTGACAAATACATGTCTCATTTATTCTTGTTATATGACACCTTTCTTCTAAAATGGATCGCTGGAGTCAGTGGAGCTCAGATCATTGAAGGTCATCATTATCGGAACCATGATGATGATACCTTTCACAGTTACATCTGTTTTGATCATTTTGGTGCAAATATTTTCTTACATTTTTATAGTTAGATGTATAATCTTTCATATCTTAATGAAAGGCATACCTTCCAGGATATTTTTGAGGATTAAGGAGGTTCCAGTAAGAGGAAGATTGGTTTTGCAAGACTCTGGAAATGAAATTATTAAAAAGAAGTGACTCTATGAATTTTAAAAATGTGACAAAATTAATACTGTGTGAAAAGAGAAGACACTAGTGGATATTATTGAAACTATTAGCTATCTTAGACATTTCTGTGCAGAATACTAATATAATTTAAAAATAAAAGCTCCAGTGTAAGGACATTAACCTTACAGCGTGTTCTGTATGTACTAATTTGCTCTGAGGAGTTTAACTGGAAAATAAAATTAGAACTTCTCTGATACTATTCAACTGACTTGCAATGACAGATGGTATATCTGTCATTGGTGGCTATTTTTACAAAAAGTATTAATATTAATCAATCCAAATGTAATGTGAGACTTCTAAAGTGAATCTCACATTTTTTTTTTTTTTTTTTTTNTTTTTTTTTTTTTTTTTTTGAGCCAAACGCCACCTCTGAACAAACCAGTGCATCTTAGTTCACCAACAAGGCACCAAAGGAAAAAAAGGAAAAAAAGGAAAGGAAAAAAAAAGAAAAGCACACGCATTTGTGCTGTATCTGTATCTTCAACCAGTTTATGACAAATAAAACTCTTTATTTGTATATAATGTGCCACAATAATAAAATATCAATAGATTTTCATTATTTTGATTCATTTCATTTGAGTCATCTGTTGGCTCTCCAAGTACTCATACAGCAGTTTGAGAACCACTTTTCTAAGGCATAAAGAGGGCTAGGTGCACTTGATTAATGTAAAAGGACCATACTGGTGATTTTGCATTAGCCTAATAGATATGACCAGCATACAGGTTACATTACTGACAACCTTTTTGCAAAATGTAAAACCATATTTTTGTTTCCTATTATTTTGCCAAATCCCCTAATCTTTCAAAATGAAATATTCAGGTTATTCACCCACCTCATCACCACCACCCATGCTAGTCCCTGCTGAAGACATCAATTTTCCTTCTGTGTAGCTCTGTGTTGAATCTGTGTTTAAATGCTAAAAGTACATTATTTTGACACAAAAGTTAATAGAAGACTTGTTTGCTGTGGTGGATTAAATATCTCAAGCATGTCTGAAGTCTCTACAAGTTGATCTTAATAAATTTACTGCTCCAGTATGTTTTTGAAAATGGTTGGCAGTAAATGCAAATCCAGTCTTATTTTAAGCATTTATTCATTTTACTTTGCTGTTTGTGTTAAAGATCAAATGTTTTACTTTATTTTGTCATTCACTTTTAATTTTTTGTGCCTGTCTGGTGTGCTTGTCTAGTTAACGTGTTGTTTTTTACATTGTACCACTTGTGAAGCCAAAAACAAATTTCCACCTCGGTGGACAAAAAAGTTATTATTCCTTATTCTATTCTAATGCAACATGTATGTGGATTGTACTTATTGCTCAAACATGGAAAATCACTGGTTAAGTGTATTTTTGATACAGAGTGATACATTTCAGGTACATATTTATTTATTTTTTTTACTAATACGATCCTGCCAGATGGAAGCAGATGGGGTTTTCCTATATCAGAGGTTCAGAGTGGCACCGGGAAAAGACTGACACAAAAGCAGGGAGTCATAAAACATTCAGCATCATTCAAAGTGTCTCTCTCACACACGCTTAGACAATGTGACATTCAAAACAACAAACGACATCGGCCCAGGAAACATATTTCAGGAAATCTTTCTTGAGAAGAATAAAACACAGAGGAACGAAAACTTGTGGGAAAAATGGCCAGTAATGACACTTTTACTGTCACCATTGTCTGATGAAGAGGTACATGATTCACATTTCCAAGTTTGTAAATGACATTATTGTTGTAAGTCAGAAACATTTTGAGTTGAAACCAGAAAATCACACAGATTCTGACTTTAAACTTAATCTTTACTGTTATTACTGAGCAACATGACACCTCATGTAGACATGATTAAGAGTTTGCATTTCATTGAGCATTCAAAATGGTAAATAAAATGAATTCCTTATGTAAAATACATCTTCTCAAAACTGGAGTTTATTGGAAATGTATCATTCCTGGGTTCATTTCTCTTCTTTATTTTATTGTTTTATGAGGTCTTTAAAATGTAAACGCTCCTTGTTCTTCCTCCTCACCTATTACAGCACACAGCTGAGGGAGTTTTATAAAAAAAAAAGGTTACCATATGTTGAATGGTTTTAGTGCTAAGCGCTGTGTTTGATGAATTACAAGTCAGTTAGTCCATTTTGCTGACAGAATGCAAATTTATTTATGACCCAGAGACTGGAAGAAAATGAAATCATCATACATTTTCAAACACTCACACAGTGTTTTAGATTAGAGAATTCTATTTGGGATGGAAAAACAGTCTATGAATAAATTGTTTGCATTCCTCTTATGAACAAATATTAGGAGCAGTACCCTCAAATAGGGCCTGGACTTCAGGCAGCCACATAAACAACAAAGTCTAAAGTGTGAAGAATCTGCATGAAAGTAAATGGTAATTGAAGGGTACGACAGGACACCGGCTCTTCCTCCAAGTCAGGAGAGTTGTACTATGAATCAAAAACACTAAATCAACTTTAATTTTTGGAGTGTCTGGTTTTGATTTATAGTCATAGAATAAAATGCAGCCTATTTCATATGATGTGGTGGTTATCCCATTTTACATTTTCATCAAATCACATTGTGGGGGCCACATCTGTAAAATTGAGAAATCATCAGAGCTGAAGTAGTGGGATATTGGAAGTTCAGCTTCATCAGCAGTCTGTGCTGCTGAAATGAGAGACCCCTTCCTCCCTCCCTTCCTCCCTCTCTCCCTCACTTTCTTTCTGTTTTTTAAACTCTCCATCTTTCGTTCTCATTTGGTTTTCCTTCTCACTCAACTGCACAAGATGTGGTGAGATCACACAGAGAGGTTACTTTATCTCCACTTGTGTGAAATAATTTAATTAAACAAATTCCCAGATATGCATTGCAGTCGGATCATAAAGTCTCCACCAGTGTGTTGAATGCTACAGGAGGTATAATAAACTGGTGTGCAGTAAAAGCCCACGTGTCTTACTAATGTACTCATGATGATGGGTTTTATTGTAGTTAGCAATAACATGTGCTCGAACAACGTTGTCATGAATACCGAGTAACGCACATATAGGCGATTTGTGTTGTTTCAGAGAGTGTAGAGGACTCAAGTTCCTATAGCAACGGTTACCTATAACAGAATGGAAGACCACTGGAGAGGGTATGACGTTAGAATAATACCTTCTCTTACACCATGTGCTTTGGGATTTGTTTGGCATGTAATTAATTTTCCTAAACCCCATATCAATAATATTTAATTAAATTGATACACTATTGATCATCGCACAGTCATTTTGCACACTAATTAATGGCTAAAATGCTGTGGCATGCAAATTTGAACATCCATTTCATTCTCATTGGACTGCACCCTCATAAGTGGTTTGCAATGTAATATGCAATCCGTTGATGGCTTATTAAGATCTTTACAGTCATTTAATCTGAGACTGTGGTCAATTATATCTCTCTAGAGTAGCATTGCAGTTTAATTTGATATAAACAAAACAATAGGCTGTGAAGCTGTGGTCATGATGGAAGTTGATACACCCTCTCTCTCTCTCTGTCTGCACAAGTCTGTACTGGAACGCAGGCCGTTAGAGTCTGCACTGCATCCTCCTCAAGGGACCTTCTGTGTTGTTTGTAAACAATAAATAATATTAATTTCATGCTGGACACCTTTGCTGGATCGATGCTTATCGACCACGCGAATCAGTTGTCTTTATGGGTTGTATATATTGAATGTAATTGCTCAGGTTATGGAACAACCCAGGAATGGACGCAATAACATTCCATAATATGGAGCCTAATGAGCCTATTGTTTTTCTTTTAATAATGATTGGTCACTAAGTCTTGTTTTTTTTTTTTTTTTTTTNTTTTTTTTTTTTTTTTTTTTGTATCAAAGCTGTTATGAATTATTTCAGATGATCAAGATAAATGCTGGTCCTGTCTCCGCCTTGTGATTGATTGCGGGAGAACAAGCTTCTTCAAGTCTCAGGATATTGTAACTCAACCCAATGACGGAGAGAAAATTAATTACAACACCACAAATCGATAGACAGCTGAATGTGTCAAAGGCCCAAAGAGATGTGATTGTTCATTGCAGTCTGGTTGAAGGAGCGATGGGGCTGGATCCTCAACAGCAAACGCACATATATGCCAACACAAGAAATGATCGGAACACAGGCTGACTCTGAATGCCCTGAATAATACCAACTGATCATGCATTTTGGCTTACACTAAGAATCTCTGATTTCAAGATTATCAGATCCTCCTTCTAGATGCATGTGCAGAGAGTACACATGCTGACACACTCCATATTGCATCGCTGATAGGACACAGAGCAGATCAGAAGAATGATAGAGGGCGATCATTATAAACGACCTCACAACTGACCAGAGGGCTGTACCACGAAGCCCGTTCAACAGAGCTAGCCCGTTCGACAAAGCCTAAAACTCCAGTCAGAGATAACGGGTACCACGACGGTGGTTATCAACCGTCTTTGTCAACCCAGGCTTTCCTCATCAAGCTCTGTGCGCGTTCACATAAAGGGGGCGTGTCGGCCTCATTTACCTCTCCTACTGGACAAAATGGACCAATCAGAGCTGTTTATTTCAGTCAGGAGGAGCAAAGTTATCATGCAGCGTTATGAAGATTTCAAACACATCATAACTGCTAAAAGCAACACTGTTGCTGCAAATAAGGCTAGGGAGAAATGCTGCAGAAAGTTGCTGATAGTTTATGCGTAAGTTTTATGTAATTTACCACTCAGTGCATCTCAGTGCCACCGTTTATTCCTAACGTGATGCTTCACATTCTACAGCTCTGACACTTTAAACTAATGCAGCAGATTTAAATATTATACTAAGAACTGCATTTAGTCTGACACTGTCCCATGTAGGATACATAGCAATCACTAGTTTTTGACCAAATCAAAGTGAAATTAATTTTATTAGTTTATTGACTAATCAAATTTTTGATCGGCGTTCTATCGGCATTCTATTAGCTGTGTACTGTATACTATTAATGTAAATTGATAAACTGATTAATGATATAGTATATTAATGTAAAGGTCATACTGATTCATAATAAAGTGAACTATTAATGTATGTTACCTACGATTTTATAGAAGGCTTCTTTTATAGCGAGTATGGGCAAATGGCCAGGTACATACCGGTAATATGTTTGTGGTGGTGGTGGTGGTGTGTGTCTGTGTGTGTGTGTATATATATATATATATACACGGAGCAAACTTGTCGAGCCGTGCATTAGGAATGCTACCGTTTGGTATGCATATATGTATGCATCATGTTGCATTTATACATACATACATATATGTATAAAATTAATTTCACTTTGATTTGGTCAAAAACTAGTGATTGNATTTATACATACATACATATATGTATAAAATTAATTTCACTTTGATTTGGTCAAAAACTAGTGATTGCTATGCATACAGTTTGCGCTATTTTCATGGCTCCTTTTGGTAGCATTCCTAACGCACGGCTCGACAAGTTTGCAAAGGGTGACGCAAAATAGTCGATTTCAAGCTGAAACTCTGAACAAAACCTGGTCCGACCAGGTTATGTTTGCAGCATGAGTTGCCATGGTGATCCAGGTTAAAAGAGAGCCACCTTCGTGGTACTGAAAACCCTGACTTTAGGCTCAACATACCTCGCTAATCCACTAATCTCGCTTCGTGGTACAGCCCTCAGCCTGAGTCATTCTCTCCCATTTCACTGCTGTGGCTCTGTCTTCATCACCTCTGTGGCCCTTTGGGATTTTTTTTGTTTTTACCTTTAACTATCCAGGGGTACTTCACTGAGCAGCTCCATTGGAGCATTTGTTGATTAGGTGCCTTGCTCAAGGGCACCTCCGTGGTGATACTGAGTGACACTGAGTGGTGGACAGGTGCTGTGCATTCACCTTCCCAACCCAAATTTCTCCTACCAGCCCAAGAATCGAACCGGTGACCCGTCAGTTACAAGCTCGCTGCTCTAACCTTTAGGCCACTGCTGATTTGATCATGAACTATTGTATGGAGCATTGTGCATACATATGTGTGAGTGGATGTATCTGTGCTTTGTACTGTCATCCTGACTGTGACTTTGACCTTTAGCAAGGCATGCTGGTTATAGAAAAAGCTTAATGAGTTTGCATAATAGCCGAGTTCTATCTGAGGAATCATCCATCTACATGAGCCCCATAATTAGCTGGTGAGACAGTCGTCCACTTCTTTGCTTCCACTTATTATTCTGCTGACTAGTATGTGGGAGTGAAGAAATGGATAAACAAAGACACAAAACCCTCTCTGAAGTGTATTAATAATCTGCTGTTGATTCTTGCAACGCTGTAAAAGAAATGGCTGAACAGTCTGGTAATCACTGGACTGACACCTTCAGAAATGAGGAAAAGCAATCTGGAACATAAGTCACATCCTGGTCTGAGTTTGCTGACAGGTGTACCCTCTCATGAGAGCACTAATCCTCATGCTTCTTCATCTGTGTTTGTCCATCAGCGAGACACACAATACCCCAAGACAAAGCAGGGACATATTTAACTGAAAGTCAATGACATGCAGATGTGATCTGCATGGATTTGTATGCAAAGCACTGATCTGATTCCTAGCAGGACTGAATTACATCCATCATTTTCATCTTATGCGGAAAATATGAAAAATACACATGCTTGTATGCAGATGGAATTTTTCCATTCTGGCACTATGAGGTTATTATGCTTATTCACGATATGTAAATCTTTGGCAAAGAAAGGAGATATAACAGAAGGGTGAACGTAGACGCTCCATTCCGGCCGAGGACGCAGAGTCCGCTCCTGGTTTTGCTGCTCGGCTCCTCAGCTATCTTTCTCTGACTCTCTCCGCTCCAGCATTGCTGTGCAAGCAGATGTTGTCTCTCTCCTACAATTATCGCGTTTGGAGAAGGTTTTCTTTCGCCACAAGCTTGCAAAGTGACGAGAAAAGGCAAAAACTATATTCTCACCGGCGCATGTAGAGAAGGATACCTGTGAACGGATACCGGCTTTGGAGAAATTACACAGAAAACCGGCAGCGGCGAGCAAGACAGCAGTTATTTACCACACCTGTGATGCGTTGTTCTGAGCAACGAAGACGCACGACCGGGATACGGATGGTGATGGCCACGCTACGACGGGAGGAGATGTGCTGAGGAAAGACTTGGGCGTTGTGAAACGGCGTTAAGTGCAACAGAGGACACTCTTTGGACGTTAAAAAAGCCAACTGTCGGTGTTTCTTCTCCGCTCCCTGCCTTTTAAAACTTAGGTGATAAAAGCACCAAGATGCCCGCACTTCTGGGCCCCTTTGTCCGCTGGAGATGCAGCGCGACGCTCGGCGTGCTCTGCCTGCTGCTCGCTGGCTTCACCTGCGCTGGTGAGTTCCACTTGCTTTTGCTTTTATGCATATGGTTAAACATGTGGTTTTTACGAATTTGGGCAAAATTTGGAGCAAACGGAATAGGTACACGCAGGGAAATCGCACGTGACAAGTTGTATTGGTGTGGTTTGGAACAGGCGCGTGACATGATGTCCGTTATTGTTCCATAATTTGCTGCACTAACACTCATCAATTAGCCTGAACCTTCAAGGTTACGCAGGACACATTTATAGCTTCTCACGTGGTCACCGGGGTTAAAACTTCATCTAAATGTCACCGATCAGCTTTTACGTTGAGATATAACTGCGCCGCGTGGATTTCTCCCTATTGTCGTGATTAAATGGGAAGTTATGGTTTCACCTGCATGAATGCAATATGAGCCAAAAAGATGCTTTAACAAATTGGCCCGTGAACAATGAAACGCAACATAGCATTACTGTCACGTAAACATCATTCACTTCATTATACAAGCCAAATCCATCCTGCAACCCTTTATTATTATTTTTCTCTCCATCAAATTATTAAATTGTTTATATGGATTCAAGTGGAGCATACCATTTATTTAGAGTCCGTATTCTGCAGGCTTCAAACGGGATCATTGAAGTCCCCGTTTCTCCAGGTCAGGACTAATTCCTGCTGCATTTGCAGTATGGTGACAGCTTTAAGAGTTAGTAGAGGAACAGCTCACACTGATGATTTACATTTAATGATGTAGCCTGATCACATGCAAATGTGCTTTGATGAAGAAAACAATCACCAGCAGAACTGAGGAAGCATTCAGAGTAAATGCAAGTTTCCACAAACAAGCCATTTATGAGATAGGCTGATAAGAAATTACACATCTCCTTTATGTTAAGTTTTTTTAATCAAAAAAAATTTTTTTTATATATATATAATAACTACAGTACTTGTGAAAATTATAGCTATAAATTGAATAATAATTTAATATGGCACACAGTATACCAGTCATTGTTCTAAAATGAGTGCAAAGAAAGTAAGTCAAAGCAGTCATTATAGTGGAAATTCACCAGCTGAATGCTCGTCACTTGGACATCAATACTTTTCTTTGAAAGATTTTTCTTTACTCTTTTTCCCTGGATGCTAAATATCCTCACAGTCCAGCACAGCTGGAAGCTACTGGTGAGAATCCAAAACACAGGGATTTCACACACGATTTGTATTGTGCTTGTTTCCAAACTGTTAACCTTGCTTTGGACAGAAGGCAAACATGTTAAAATTTGTGTAATTGAGTCTCTTGCTTCAGGACACCAAGATGATGAATTAAGAGGGTTTTTCCGCTTGCATTAATTAGTTATAATTATGAATATATTAGGATTAAATAAACAGTCATGCTCCAGGGATCCCATACATCAAGCTAAGTAAATAGCAGTGCAGTGGTATTTACACGGCGTTGTAAGATTTATGTTGAGAGTGATGTATTTTGACTGGTTTACTGGGTTTTATGGGTGGCACCGTGGCTCAGTAGTTAACACTGTTTGTTGCCGCACAGTAAGAGGGTCCGGGGTTTGAATCTTGGTTCTGTGTGGAGTGCACACGTTTCTTTTTGAGTAAATATGCGTTTCCACCAGGTGCTCTAGTTGCTTCCACTGTTATTTAGTTGATAGGAGTATCTAAAGTTCCCATAGATGTCATAGTATCAGCCTGTTTATTGTTAGCTTTGTGATGGACTGGCAGTGCATTCATTGTTTTCCTGCCATTTGCCCAGTGCATTCTGGGCAGCCTCACATCCCTCCTGTGGCCCTGAATAGGAAATGAACAAGTGTAGAAAATGGATGGATGCAGGGTTATATGTAAAATTTGTTTATAGCCTTTGCTTGTGTGTCTGCACCACATCTCTGGTCTGTCCCTTCCCAGTGTCACTTTCTAACACACATTAAATCACTACAAGCCTACTTATAATCTCCAAACACAGCTTATAGTCTACTTTTATAGGACAGTGAGTGCCAGAAATGGATCGGAAGGTAATTCGGCAGCCAATTCTTTCTTTATCAAGGCTGGGACTGTTTCAACAGAGATCACTCGAGCTATCCTCTGTGGAGACAGAAGGCGCTGACTCAGCAACCGTCGCTATCAAAAGCCGACTTGTCTTTTTTGCGGGCAAACATAACTCAGTCAGTAATAAAGGTAGGCCTGTCAATCTAGATTTGAGCTAGTTGAGCACTTTCCCTTGTGAAAGTGTTGCAAGTGATCTGCCGGACAGAGGAGGCAGGTACGCTTTCAGCCTCAGGAACAAAGAATGGTGCTGCTTCGGCTGTGAACACACAGCACTTGCTGTTTTTAGTATGCATGGTGTGTGTTTGTGTGTGTGTGTGGGAGGGTACTTTCACAAGGATTTGCTTGCATACATCTGTGCTGTTTGTGTTTGGCATTTGTGTGCAGATTGTTCCATCTCATTGTTGCTACAGTAAAATTTGATTCTTTGTTTTTTTAAAAACCTTGCTTTGTTGCCAGTTATTACTCCCTTTTAATTCATCAGGGAAAAGATAATCAAAAACCCACCAATCTATGTAGCGAAAATAAAAATCTTGGATTTTTCTTTGTTTTCCTCTCTGCCCACGTCAGAGCGTTGCCAAGCAATTGTTGTCTGGATCAGTAAGGGAGTTTGGGATTTGGTATCAGGCCACTTCCTACTTGTGTGAACAGTCACCTTAGAGCAATTTCCATGGGGTGTAAACCTGTGATGATGCAAGGAGATGGCCATCAGAAGACAAATCTGTTGCATAGTACTATTATTTGCAAGTTCCCTTTTCTTAGCACAGATAAGGGATTCTTTTTGCAAGACGGCTTTCATTCTAATATGAATCATCCCAGGGTTGTCTTACTCACAGCCAGTTTTGTCTCTCCTCACTAAAGAACGTGATAAGAAGAGAGGAAATTAACATAATTTATTAGGGGAAATTGCCTTCTGGTCAAAGAAATTTAAAATCACTTATTTTCTGTCCCATAGCTAATGCATGGCAAATAATCACCATGTATTTGCAGCAATGTGGTCTTTTACATGAAAGCAATAATTTACCGCCAGAAAGACTTTTTGTTCCCTGTAGTCATGGGAGATTGAATTTAAATAACAGATAGAATGGAAAGACTGACACACTAAAGGAAGGGATATTTAACATAAAGTTATTTACATTTTCAACTGCAGATACCCACCAAATAAATTAACATGATGTACAAATGCAGAATATGTCATGCAAGGGGGGAATTAGAGTTAGAAAAAGAAGTGAGGTAAATAGTTTTTCTTCTTGGTTGTTTGCTTTAGCAGGATAACTCAAAAAGCTATGGACCAGTTTTGGCAAAACTGGATGGAAAGGTGGGGCATGGTCCCCGACTTGCGAACATCCGACTTACGAACAACCCTTACTTAAGAACCGGCCGCCATAAAGCCTATTAAATTAAAAATTCGAGTTACATACAATTATTCGTAATAATGAACGGCGCACTACTTTACGACTCATGTCAAAACAAAAGAAGAATGCCTCTTCCGACCTGCAAGACATCAAGGAGCGAGAGTAAGTGTTAACCTACATGTTTTTTTATACCCCCCCTACACACTCTCTCTCTCTCTCTCTCTCTCTCTCTCTCTCTCTCTCCCCTCTCCCTCTATCTATCTATCTATCTATCTATCTATCTATCTATCTATCTATCTATCTATCTATCTATCTATCTATCTATCTCCATGTTTACGAAGTTTTAGGATATCAGGAAGTGTTTCTTTAATATTTCTTATGCATAGAAAGGTAAAATATATACACTAGATACGCACCTTACGTAACTGTTCTGACTTACGAACAAATNGCATAGAAAGGTAAAATATATACACTAGATACGCACCTTACGTAACTGTTCTGACTTACGAACAAATCTGACTTACGAACAGCCGTGGGCACGGAACTCGTTCGTAACCTGGGGACTGCCTGTACTCTTAGTGCCGATTGGGATCCAGCAGCAGATCCAGTAATTTTTAAATTATTTGTTTATATTAAGAGATAAGGTGTTTTTTCTATTTTTTTCTTTTTTTAATTTTTCAAAAGTAAAACACCAATCTCAGTGATTTAAAATAAAAAAAAAAAAATCATGCATATTTATCCCATGATAGATGATCACTAAGTGCAATTTGGTCTGGTTAATTTTAAAAACTACTGTTTCTTATGGCAAACAAAGCAGTAGTTAATATTAATGCTAGTGCAGTGCCGGTTCAAAACGTGCCTGTTCAGACCGGGCTGGACTTTATGGTGTGCGCTGCACCCTGCCATAAGTGCTCATGGAGCGGAGCATATGCTTCTGCGCCTGGAGTGTATCCTGCCGCCACGCCTGGAGTGCATCCTGCTGCTGCATCTGGAGCGTATCCTGCTATGTGGACTATTTTTACCGGCACAGCTCAATTCGAGAACCGCTCATCCAAACAACTTCATACGCAACACTGTACTTCCTTGGGTCATCAGCAATAAACCTGCCGAATTTCATCTTCATACAGTGTCGGGTTCTAGAGATATTAGTGCCACAGACAGAGATTCTGTCTAGATAGTTGTTTCTTTCTCTTTAGGCCAGTCTATTAGAGCAAGACAAATTAAATTGGCTTGTTCGCACTTAGTGGAGATGTGTGCCTGTAATAAGTGCCCTTCCAGCTACGATTCTTTTTTTACGTGCTTCCAAAATTTGAGTTGGACAATGTTAGAATGAAGAAAAGAGCCAGGCTTGCTTATTTATAGGACAAGACAGGTCAATTATGTTTCTTTTTTTTAATTAATTTTCCATCATGTGTATTTGCAAGATTTAATTTGTTCTTCTACAGTTTCTATGATTAATGGAGGCATAGATAATAGGTCAGCATAAATGAATGACATGTAAATAGTGTCTGCCCACACAGTTTAGTATTAAACAATGGAGAAACAAGCTCAGTTTGGTGAGAAATGCCCCAAATCCTTATCTTTCAGAAGGCTATGTCCCTGTCCTTATCATTTGTACATGGCAATGTTGAGGAGTAAGAGATGGCATCGACGAGGACACATGGAGGATGAACCCTGGGGAGGGGAGGAGCTAGGTGTTATTTTCTGCAGTCTGTGCAGAGGGCCTGCAAAAGCACTACATCTCTGTCAAACTCTGCCCTTTTGTTTCAATTACCCCATTTCTATGATTCAGGTCTATGTGAGAGCGCTTAAGGGTTGAAGTTGGGCTTTTTCCCTCCTGAAATGCAGTTCATTCCAGTAACTATCTGTGCTGCTCTATCGAGGTAGGGTAAAATTGACCTTTCGCCTCTGATGTGGGATGAGATTACCCTATGTCTCAATGGGCACCTGAACCATAATTCATTGAAGGCCACAGTATCTGACACTGTATCAGCAGTTGGGAGATTACCCTCAATCTCTACTGTTGTGTTTCTGTCTGTGATAACCATTCTGTGCCAGAAACCAACATCATATATCCATGGGCTACCAATCAGAAGTCAGGATGAGCTTGTCTCTCCCTGAGGGAACTAATCGAATGTTCTTCCCCTCCTTCTCTCTCTCTCTCTCTCTCTCTCTCTCTTTCTCTTTCTTCCCCCCCCCATCCATGGAGAGATCACACAATGCTGACCTTGAACACAGCTGTGCTCTTTCACTAGATTTCACCTCACTACCCATGTTGAGGCTGATGTCCAGAAGTCAATCTCAATAGAAGATACTAATGTGCTGCCAGAGGCAATTTGCTATAGTTTCTTGCCCCTGAATCCCATGGCAATGGCTTTTCCACGCTATTTTTACCTGAACACAGATATAGTGGGCATGTTTGGTGGATGCTAGCCTGTTCTTGGATATCCACTTGTGTTGTGACATTTGTGTGAAATGGATGGATTTTTTTTTTAGACATATATATATATTTGTGATATACTGGTCTGGCTGTTCAATTTGTACAGTGAGAAGGCTTGTGTATTAGATGTTTCCAGGTCCTTCCTGTTCTCAGAGTGATCAATACTCTTCTCCAACTGGTTAATTGGCCATCAGTCACTGTCAGAGGAAGTGCTTAGGAACCCAGAGGTGTCTTGGTGCAGCTCATAACAAGAGATTGTCCAGTCCTTTGGGTCCTCTCCTGGCCTTTACTTCAGGCCAGCTGGTGGCTGGGGAGAACAGATCTGAATGCAATATGGAGAGCCATAGATTAATAGTTTCTTAGTAAGGCCACCAGGGAGAGATCTGAAAGCCACTTCCCACTTCATCATACAACGGAGGGGATGGAAAGTCTTCAAAACATGCGGCAAGAAAAGAAGTTTGAGTATGAAGATCATTTCACATGAAGTGTCATTATGGAGCATTCAATTCTGTCAAGTTAGGCACTTTATTATATAATTGATTGCTGTTGTTAATTTATCTCAAATTTAACATTGTGTAAAATGATTACTTTTCTCAGGCAAGTTTCAAGTCTCTACGGGTTGATTTTTATAGCATACTTGAATGAACTGAAACCAGTGGCAGTCTGGAAGTAGGAAAAATTCTAAAATTTACCTGTCCAGTGGCATTTAGGGAAAAGGTTGAACATGTATGTGGGTTGTATTTATTCAGCTTAAACATGCAAAAATCACTGTTATTTCCTTCAACAATTTGTTGAATTGTTAAGGATAAATAATCCACTGTGAAATTTCAGTAGGCCATAATTCAACAGCTTAATACAGCAGACAATGATGCTTTGATGCTACCAGTTCAACCTTGAAGAGAAGACACACCTACTGAATATATGGCTGGTTATTATGCTTACCCTATTTAGTATGGCATGCAAACGACATAATTAGAAATCACCTAAGGCTACCCAGACTGCCCTGCTGGCGCTTGATTGGCAAGGGTATCTGAGGGAGGTCTGGCTCAGACACAGCCCAGATTTGTCATCTTGAAGTGATTTTGTTGACAAGACAGAGGCACAGTGACCTTTTCTAATTATGTGTATGTGTCCAGGCCCTGATGCCTTAGGCAAGCAATTCAACTGAGTCAACAGAGCCGTAACTCTTGCACACATTCAGCCCCAGACAGCGTGTTGTGTGTTGTGAGGTTAGAATATGCTGGGTTTAGCAGCAAGCTTGTTAATAATTCAGTATTGATACAACATTACTAATGTCAGTTGTGTGACCTTTTGGTTGCTCTCTTCACTTTTATGTATTTATAACAGAAGAAACTTGGGGTCTTTAAAAAAGACTCAGATCAGACACTTTTTGATTTGCTGTCACATCACAGTTGAATATTATTTTAATGTATTGGATTTAAGTTGATTCCCAGAAAGCTGAACTATTCATCATCCATCCTAAATGTGTAGCAGTAAACCAACAGCCTCTCTGATCTACACTGGTCCTTTTGTTGTTTTCTAGAACAAACCATTTCACAATGTGAAATGTGGTCTGAACATTACCGATTCAAAGCTTAAAGCAAAGCTGCAGATTTTCTTGGCAGAGCCATCAGGAACACTGGGCTCACAGAAAACAGATTCAAGTCTTTGCTCCAGTAGAATTAATCTTGACAACACAGCGACCATTGGGGCTAGCTGCTCCTTTTTTACAGCGTGCCCTGCACTTGATCATGGCTTCTATGGATTTCAATGTCCCTTGACAATGCATTCATGTTGTATCAAAGTAAGTGAAGTGGTTTGGACTTGTCACCAAGGTTTGACTCTGAAAAAGATATGTAGAGAAGAGCTCAGCCTTGACATCACTTTACACTCCTGTTTTTCATAATTACCTGCTGCTATGTAGGCACAGGTTTAGGTAGCATTTGATCAAATGAATTACTTGGACTAGATTTAGAGATCCTTGAGAAATGAAATCTTTGGAACTGAAGGACTCATTTAGACGGGGATGACGGTGAATTTCAGCTTTTAAATGTCATAGGACATTTTAGTATGCATTAAGGAACATTCACCACAGCCACAATCACAATTAGGACTAAAACACTGTGAGTAATTAGCAATTAGATTTTACAGAAATATCTACAGTCAGAAACACAAATTTGCATGAGACTAATGAGCTATTAAATACATCAAAATTTGGGATCGTTAGTGCTCTCAGTTTTGCTATAGTTACTGTATTTCTGGGTATCTGGTGAGGAGTGCTCATCAGCGCTAGTGTGGCCAGTCAAAACCATCTAAAGAAGCTTAATCTCATTTGTTCCTGTTGATTTAAAACAAGAGCTTTTAACTTGTTTAAAGTTGTCATTCTTCTCACAGTTGTCAGAGTGGCAGGATCAAGCATACAACACATGCTGTTCTAAGCATAAATTACCTGCATAAGATTTTGGATTTGTTTACTTAAAAGGTGGCAGGTGACACGATCCAGTGTTTACTGTTCCCTTTAAGAGAACATCATGCCATCATCCATTTAAAAACTGACAACAGTGAATTCTGGGAGAGGGAAGACGGGGAATAGCTTGTTAACCAACAATAATATTTAAAAGAAATAACAGAGAGATCTTCATATTTCTGTTGTTTCACGCTCTTGTATTGAAAGATCGCGTGATGTCCCTTTACTGTGGTGCTTCCACTCTGACAGGTTGGTTTAAAAGGATAATTAAATATTTGAATGTCTGTTTGCTGGCTTGTTGTCTGTCTTTGTACGTAGACTTGAACATATTGTTTGTTGTAATTGTTTAGTTGCTTCTTTTGTTTTGGCAGTTTGTGCTGTTTGAGCAGCTGTTAGTAAAAACAACTCTGTTTGGGCTTGATCATTTTAATCATTTGTTTAGCATTTAATTAGGAATGATGGATGTAGTGACCAGTAATTAAAAATCCAAGAAGGTATTTGTTTTATGTGGTTGCCATTTATTAAATCTGAGAGGATTTTTTTTTTTTTTTTTTNTTTTTTTTTTTTTTTTTTTGTCTAATTTAAAGCAGTGATCCAAAGTTTGCTGACATCAGATCTTACTCTGTTGACATATTTATAATACCTCCTCTAGTAATGTCATTAGGCCTTTGTTTGTAAGCCATTATAGCAAAATTATAATCCCCATTCAGAATTTTATCATCAATCATAAGCTGAAGAAACGTGGAGGATTATCTGTCTCAATTACTCTAAATTTGACAATCTAATTTGAGCTAAAAACCCATTTGGGAGAATACCAGGTAAAATGCACAGAGAAAAATGATGTTTTGTTTTCTGGGGGTTTATAAATTCATTTTTAACTACCCTGATAAACTCGCAGATTGATAACATCTGACATGTCTGATGTTTACAGCGTGTCCTGACACCTGCGACTGCCCTGGACAGGTCCTGTGGTATTTGGGGATCACAGATTTCATCACACAAGTGATTACAAATGTCAGGAAATATCTGTCTTTACTTGATCTGTTGGTGTGCGCTAATCAGGAATACCAAGCAGTGCTGCGAGTCACTCTACAAAAGAGCATCTGCCAAATGTAGAAACACTTTCCAATAAGGTGAGAGAGTCTGACTTTCTGCCTCCACTGCTTTTCTGATCTTTGATTGATTTCCATTTTGTCTTTATCTCTGCCAAAGAGCTTATGCTTTGACTTGTCTGTTGGTTGGTTTGTTTGTTGTTAGCAGGATTACTAACAAAATGTATGAACTGGTTTTGATGAAACTTGGTGGAAGGTTGTGGCATGAAACAGGAAAGAACTCATTAAAATTTGGTGTGGGTCCAGATTCAGGAATTAGAAAAAATAATTTCTTAATATTGTAAGACAGGGCTTTTTTTTGTTTTTTAATTTTTAAAAGTTTAATTGGGAAATCTTTGCCAGTTCTCTCAATGAAATCAATGATGTATGCACGCATGTGCACACACACACACACACACACACACACACCTCAGACATAAAGCCCTTTCTATCAGTGTGTTAAAGTGATAAATCTCAGCATGAGATGTATACTTTTGTGTGATTATTCATTAGCCTTTAGAATTAAAGTTTCTATGTGTTGGACTTTGCGACTGAGTAACCTTTTCCCATTGATGCTCCTTTCCTCTGTTGAGTCTTGAGTGCTCTTATGAATCTCTTATATTATTTCCTGTACATTTTTTTCAGAGCCAGATATCAGACCACGTCCCTGAATCACCCTCATAATGTGTTCTGCAAGTGCCACTATGAGGTCGTGAGATTGGATGTTGGACACTTGGCTATTTAAATCATATTTCTGGTATTAAATTACCCAACTGAAAACTTGGGCAGATTGGTTTCAAGCTGAATCATCACAAAGCCAAATGCAATTTGGCATATTTTCTAATTTCTTGGTCTACAACATAGTCTGCTTATGGCTTTGCTCTGCCATTTCCACTAAAGTAATGGTTAAATAACTTTCTGGCTGAGTCAGATTATTGTTGAAAACTCACTGTTAAACTTTTTCCTTATATATTTTGCTTTTTATTGCCTTACGTAATCCTTAAGCTTAACACACAAGAAATAATTAAGTTAAAAAAATTTAAAAAGCATTTTATCTTTGTGCAGTTTCCTAAAAAAGTCCTCAAGTCCCTGGCCAGATTTGTAACAAAGGATTTGTCCCACACTTGTTAAAAGGATCAAGACAAAATTGTGAAACAGCAGTTCAAAGACTGAAAAAAAAGCCTCTTACAGGCTTTTGTCTTTTGCCTCGGCAGGTTTCAGCTTTCTTCTCATCAAGCGCATCCTACCTTTCAGATTCCATTATATTAATCAGCGGCATACCTTAGCTATCCTCACTTATTAGAGGAGAGGAGTTGACAGCAATCTCGGGGAAATATGATTTACCTTCTCTTCTATGTCAGCTTTAAACCTGCACACTCCACACTGCACTACACTTTAAGAAAATAGTCAGTCAAAATTCATTTCCAGCATCAGGTAAAGAGCGAGTTATGTTTAAGAATATGGCATAAAACCAAGCATTATCAGTGCCCATCCTTTCTAACAGACTGCCATTTTGTGTTAAGCCAGCACCGATGCATAAAGCCTCCACAGCCTGGTGGAAAGTGCCAGAGCCTAAAGCAAACACTAAAGCCCGAGGTCCCACAAGTATGAAGCAGCCAAGTAAACCCATTAACTGCATATAGAGCGGTTTGTGGTATTGTCTCCACACTATGTTATCCACAAATGAACCACAAGCTGATTTACTGTTTGTCTGGCTGCGTCAAATAACCACAGAGCAGTAAAATAAATACATAAATAAATAACAACATGCTACTGAGTGGCATTCACTCACTATTTTCCTTAATTGGTAAAGGAAATAAAATATCTTCAAGTCATTTAACTTTTATGTGAAAGTAGCTGAATAAGCTATAACACTTAAGAGTATATTTGTCAAGTTTGGTATTAAAATATGATATATGTTTACAGTAATGTTGTTAAATCACAGCATAAGCATTTCACTTGGAAGTCGTAATTTGACAAGTCTGCAGTATTTCATTTGGGGGCACTGAAGCATGATACTTTCTCACTCTGGATTCTTCCATATCTCTCTACAGATGATGCCCAACTGTATGAAGTATTGAAATCACCAGAAGGTGTTTGATTTATGCTGAGTTGAGTTATCAGCTGCAAACAGGCAGTGTAGCTTCTCCCTTATCGTTGGACGCAGCTGCCTGCAGAATTCCTGCATGTTTTTGAGCTCAGCCCTAAATTTGATGACAGTAGTCACGAAGACAAAAACTGCCACGTGCAGCAAAATGAATGCCGTCCCCTCGTCTAATTTTTGTGTCGTATTCTCCTGCAGTATGTTTGACAAGAGAGGTTGCCGGCTTTACTCAGTGGCGCAACCCAGGCTGTCGTGGGTGCTGCCCACCCTGACCCTGTCACACAATTAGCTTCCTGATTTTGAGAAAGCTAGAACAAAGGTGAAGTGAAGAAACTAAGGCTGAATTCAGTCAGAGTAAAGGGTGTGTGTGACACTCTTTTGACTCGAGGGCACTTTCTTGACCAGGGAAGTCGTTGGCTGTCACCAACCATCACTGTCTCCTTCCCTGCTAATGGTGTCTCCAGACGGTACTATCAGGAACAGAGGCTGGTTGTATGAGAGATGGGGAGGAAAAAATAGAGTGACCCCATTAGGACTGCAGGCTTTGTTTTGTGACAGCGGCAGCAGACCTATAGCAGTGTCATGGCAGATATGAACCCAGTAACAATTATAGGGTGATGCGCTTGAAGCCAAGCTGCCGGTTCCTTCAATGGAATTAAAAAAAAAAAAAAAAATNAAAAAAAAAAAAAAAAATTATAGCATAGTAAGAACATACATAAATGCACACAATACACAAGACTGCAAGTTTAATTCTTCTGTGCATTTTTCCATTAATGCTGCTAAAGCTAAGCTAGGTTAAGCTGTGGAAACACTTATTTATTCATAAGGTTGAATCCAAAAGATAAGCTTTTTTTTTTCTTTACGGAACAAATCTTTATGCTCAGTAACAAAAAAGTGATATACTGAAGAATAATGTATAATTTTCCAATGGCTATGGATAGAAATCAGTTCAATTGAATCAAGTGAATATTTCTCTTCTGAATTACTGTAAAATTTGCCAGTAAATGACTTTTTTTTTTTTTTTTTTTNTTTTTTTTTTTTTTTTTAGTAATGCTGCCACCAATAAACAGCAGGAGTGTGTTTACTTGATCTTCATTTTATTTTTATTGCTGTCACACAGTCACCGGGAGGTTCACCAAATGTGCTCAGCAACACAGCATATTTTTCTGCTCCGTAATTTTTAACAATTATGATGAGTCATATGGATAATTATGAATCCATAAACAAAAATATAATCAAAAACAGCATTTTATTATCTTATACTATCTCTGTCTTTTTTCTTTCCTTTTTTTTTTTTTTTTTTTTNTTTTTTTTTTTTTTTTTTTTGCTAGAGGTGTTAATGATATTTGAAACTTTTCATTGGCTGTTAGATCCAAAGCTAATTGGATTAAAAGACACGCTCATTTGAACAAGTTGCTTCATTACTGTTCATTCTCATTATTTGAGTGGCGTATAAGGCTTCAAGCTAACGGGGGAAATGATTAATGGTAAAAATGCATCATTTCAAATATCGCTCTCTGCAGGAGGGAGTTAAGACCAGTATTTTACTCCCTTTTCTAAAGAATCACTGATTTTTTTTTTTTAAATAAAATGTTTCCCTGGTGTAGNTTTACTCCCTTTTCTAAAGAATCACTGATTTTTTTTTTTTAAATAAAATGTTTCCCTGGTGTAGTTTGCCTTTTATTCTGAGTGCTAGTGTTATTTTTCCACTTTGTTAATTTTAGCTGTGGGGATTATTGTATGCAGAAGATTAAAAGTCACAGTGTTGCAGGAGTAGATTACTTGACATCAAAGTTGTCATACCAAATTGCTGTCTCCATGACATTCGGTGTCAAAACATCCGCCTGAAAATACAATCCCGCCCAGTGCCAGCGAATGAAAATCTTTTCTGAGCTAGAGCGGCTAATGATTCTGACACAATTCAAAAATTGTCAAAATTCTGTCATATTAAAAGAATCTTCTTAAATAGAAAGTTAAAGAATCCAAAAGAGAGGTTCTGAATAATCAAATCACATTTCCTGTTGGGTTTTAAAGGAAAGGCTAGTTAATTAAATTTTTTTGTCAGTGTGAATTGTTTTGCCCTCGACACAGATCTGCTTCTTTTTCAAAGGCAGAGTGGTATTATCCCTTCATCATCCCTGTTTCCTAGGTCACAGCATGTACGCTGGCCCATGCTTCGACGTTTCCCTACGGAAGCTGTCGGGTCCCACAGGTTTAGCTGTAATACCCTGGCTAATTCCTGTGCATGTCAGGTTATTACGGTCAAAGCTCCCAAGCCACTTTGTCCTCAATTCAGGCTTATTCTTTCATTTATACTGATGTCTTTATCTGTCTGTGTTACCATGCAGACCCTGCCCATGCATGCGCACACACACAGAGGCACACTTATCAGAGTATCTGGTATATGGTCATTTTTCAACACTTGGGTAAAAACTGTTATCTACACTGTCCATTCTTTGCTGCTCTGTGGTTCAGTTTTTTTAATTTAATCTTTTCAGAGAAAATGTAAATGTGCTCTCTACGTTTAAGTACGTTTATCTGTCTGTGTTTGACATTGAAAATAAGTTTAAAGGTTGTGCTCATGATATGTACAAAGACACGGGATTGTTCACACAGTCCCCACCCACTCATCCACATTCGCACAATTTGTTATTCACCATGAACAGTTGGTAGCACAGTGGTAGAAATTGAGCTTTCTGAGTGTAATTTTTCACCCCAGTTGGCTGAGTCTGTAAAACAATTTGTGGGTCTAAATAGCAGCTGATAATGAGCTGGAATGTTCAGTTTACTGTCTTTCCATAGAGAAAGCATAGCTGAGAAAGTAGTTCGGATTTGTACTCAAGAATCACCGCATTGTGAGAACTGTATGCAGTTTTAACTTAAAGGAGCATACTGGTGATTTTGCATGTTTGAGCTCAATAAATGCAACCCACAATACATGTTACATTACTGCCAACAACAGCTGGACTGGTGCATTCTAGATTTGTTGTTCCTACCTTCCAGACTGCCATTGATTTTGAGTTCATTGCTCTACGCTAAAAAAAAAAAAAAAATCAACTTGTAGAGACTTGAAACGTGCTTGAGAGAGGCAATCCATCACAGTGATTATTATTTTTTTTGTTGAAGTTATTTAATTCAACTGGTCCAACATGGAGCTGAACAGAAAAAATGTCTCCACCAGGGAATATAGTCCCAGGAGAAGACGTGTTTTACAGAGAAATGAAAAACAACTGTGCCTTCTGCTTTTTGATGTACATGTTAACAGGCAAAACATTGAATTTTAAGGTGGGTGTAACATTTGATTTCGAAAGATTATGGGATTTGGCAAAATAACACAAAAACTAAAATAAGGTTTTATGTCTCGGAAAATTGTTACCAGTAATGTAACGTATGCTGGTAGTATTTATTGGGCTTAAACATACAAAGTCACCAGCATGGCCTTGTAAATATTTCACAGCCTGCTGCCTTAAAGGGGGTCTCCATCGAATTCAGTTTATTGATCATGGGGAAGCAGTATTCAGTAAGTAAAAATACCTGCATAAAACATCAGGGAAAGTGACCTCTATGACATCACAAGGGTTGCTCCCAGTTGATTCAGGTGTTGAAGCTAGACTAGAATAAGAACAGATTGATCCAGTTTTTGCTTTCCTCCAGTGTTACACCATATGGCTCATTGTTGTTGTTTTTTTTTTAATGTCATATAGTCCTTGAAAGAGAATGTATATCTTCCATCTTCACTGCTGAGAACTGTAATCAAAAGAACATAAGCTGCATTATGCAGAACACTGGGAATTACATGAACTCCACAACCACGTATGTAGATTTACAATACGAATGCTACCTGACGGTAACAGAGTGTCAGACATCTGCAATACAACTTCATTAAATAAACCCTTGACCCCTAAGATGCTTTGCTGATCTACTTCCTCAGAGTCCTTTTACTCCACCAGAAAATGGAGATCCCACACAGAGATTGTCACCGTGCTATCGCCATATCTTTAATTTAGAAATGCAGGAGGACTGCACATTGGGAAGATGGTTATCCATGCTCAATGCCTGTCTTGTCACTTCATGCATGTTAGCTCTGCAAAAGCCTCCTTTGGGAGCACATATCTGTCCTTGTTCCAGTAATCTAAAATAGTTATTTTTCTGTCCTTTCCCTAATGACCACCGATCGTCCTGACAACGCCAGAGATAATTCACAAAGATTTCCATCTTGGTGTTTCTGAGGCTTCTGAGACTAGACAGTTGAGGGATAAAGAAGACAGGAATTTCAGTACTAAACACACTTAGCTGTTGAAATTCTAAAATCCTTGGAAACATTCTTGCATTGTAGCAAAGCGTTGAACACAGGGTGTCCAGCAGCTGCTACTGTAGCTGTGTTGGATCAAGGACAATTCTGCAGGCTATTGGTAGATCAAAGCAGAGACAGCCCCCAGAATTAGTTAGATAAGGGCTGAATGTTAACATGGACAAACTACGTACGTCATAGGAATAAAACATTACAAGCATTTGAAATCTCCATTAGTGGAATAGCACTCACTGTACCCATTATCTTTATCTTGTTCAGAAAATTACTGGCTTTTTTCCCCATATCAATCAGTTACATACTTGATTGGTCAATTTGAGCACTGAATAGTTATTACAGTTACAATTATTAGCTTTTTCTCAACTCTGATTAACGTCTTGAAGAAAAACCTTCACATTTTAAGTCCCTACTGATGGCTCTGTCTGTGGAGAAGGTGATAGCTTTAGTTAATATATTGTTCCTCTGTCACAATCTAGCATTGACGATGATGTCTCGAGGGGTTTCATCTTTGCTTTTTACATTTGCCTTCCAAACAGTTGAGAGGCAGAGAAAACAGTGCAGTTTGTCTGAAAGGAAGCGACTCCAATCAATAGGATTTTCATTACTGTTATGTTTTCATATTGCAGTAGAGGCAGGGTGTGGAGCTCTGATGAATGATACATTAATGTCCCCCATCCCCCCTCTCCTCTTTCCCTCCTCTGTCGATCCTCAGCTCCCGAGGCCTGTCATTGCTATAATGGCGGGAGCACGGGGATAAGTTTGCATGGTGGGACCTTATTCTTCTCAATGCCACATCTCCAGTCAACAGCTGTCCCTTTTGTCATTGTGAATTTCAGGTGGTGCCGTGGCTTTGCGGGGGGGGGGGANGGGGGGGGGGGAATAGCAGAAGGCGTGATCTTTCTGAGAGCTGCACTTATTGAATTATCCCCCCACTCTCTGGTCCCACTCTGTGGAGTTAAGCAGCTTACCTGTGGCCCTGAAAAATACATGGGAGCAGTGTTCATGGCCAAGCAAGGAAAAGAGTTGCCCTCCTGACAATTTTGCTATTCATAAACGCACTTTGTAAGCTACAGGTATGTACTCTATGCCAGCTATTTCTCTTAATAATGGAGTGACAGGCCCAGGCATCACATAATAGTGATAAACCAGCCACCCTGTGCTGCTTTTGGACCTCCATCAACCTCTACATTTTGCTTACTACATCATCATCACATTAATATCCCCATGTACAGTGTCAGTCACGGAGCCGACAGATTTAAAATGAAACTCTGGATAGGACACCGTGTCAAATCCCATTCCTAAAACAGGAACCGCTGATCAGCGCCCATGACAGCAGAGGGTGTAGGTGTAAACTTCGACAGCTCGTTCTCTAAATCCACCTTCCTGTGATACAGCCATGACAGTTCAGACAGATAATGTAGCACTAAGGGCAAAACAAATCAGTATTAAGGCTCCTGGAAACTGAGATTTTGGGCTGATGAAGGTTAATCATCACGATTCTCTCTCTGTGAGAGAATCGTGATGATTCATCAATCTAAAATGGTGACTCCAGATCGCAGTATGAGACATGCGATGCTTCCAATTGAGCGCTCTTGCGAACAAAGACAGCCTATGACAAAATTCCCTCCTGTGCCATAAATTAAGGAAGAAAATTTTTAATTTGATTGCTGCCATGACCCACGTCTATAAACCGGCGCAGATGGATGACAAGTTGGTGACTCATTTCTGCCAGCGTTAGGTTTTTTTTTTTTTCCTTGTAGTAGTGCTACAACTCACCAGGCATTCATCGCACAATCTGACAGGCTTCAAACTTCATATTTTACAGTCTGACACAGATTGCATTTTATTATAACCATCTCGCACAGTGTGACTTGCAATATAATAAGATCACTGCTGTTGCGTAGTTTCCAAGAGGCATTTGTCGCGTTTTTTTCTTACCAAAATGCAAGTAGGTATACATGTACTTTACAATGCTGGCATGAAGTCATTTGCATTATATTTATCATGAATGACATGACAGCCTACACATTATGTATCCATTAATGTTTGGTGTGTATGCATCTCAACACAAGTGATAACTGACTCACTTTTCTGTGTTTTAAGCCAACCTGGCTTTGTTGCTGTCAGTACTATCAAGCAGCAGCTGTGAAAAACTGTCCTGCTCAGGGTGTTTGCAGTTTCCTCTTCCCACTCTCTTTGCTGCTCTGCATCTGTGCACCACTCATCTTTCAGTTTTAACTGTAATTTATTTATTTACTTGGTGGCTCTAGCAAGTGATTAACAATGAAGCTTTGAACTTGTGTTTCTCTTGAGTTTTTCTCATGGAAAAAAAACAGAATTGGGCTAATTATGTTGTAATTTCACACTAACCAGTAGACAGATAACCATGGGGTTTCAACCGTCCTCCAAATTCTGGATGTGTTAAAGGTAAAACAATGTATCTACAGTCACAATACATGCCTAAATAGCTAAATATTGGACATATATTTAGGGGAATAACACACATCTGTTACTGAAGCTTTAATAGGCAGCGTAGGCCAAAAGAGTAACTACTCAGCAGGTTCACCTATAGCTCATTTTTCTGCATTTCCACAAGCTTGGGAGCTGAATGAACAATGCGATGACGCAATATAATTTTCAGGTGATAATAACACATCATTACCCAATTCAACTGTCGGCTCACGCATATCCTCCAACTTTGCAGTCCTTTAATTTAGTGCCCCTGTGAGCTGGTTTGCAGGTCTCCTTCCCAAAACAGTCCACTAACTCATAGTTAAATCCAGGATCTTTGCATCATCCAGCGCTGCTTTTGCTGAGTTCCCTCTTGCAGTCTCTGTGGTCTTTCTTAACTTAAGTTTAAGTTAAACACTATGCTGAAATGCTTTTAAGTGCCGCTGCTGGTTCCACAATGGCGGTTCAGGTAAACAACGTGTGCGTCCCACCTCTTGGTCCTTCACGTCACACTTCTTCGTTCCAGACCAGCAAGTTTTGGGGTTGAAAAAGCTGGCACGGGAACTGCATTTTCTGGCTGAGCAGTGCTTTTTCAGAGGCAACGGCCAGAACGGTTCTCAGTTTGGCAACGGCACGGGCCCCTGTTGGAAAGGACTACTACTGTGTGCTTGTGTAAAACAGATGAAGCTTAGTTTACTAGTCAGCAGACCATGCAAATGCTAATCCAGCAATAAGTGAATAATCCACTAGACTACAAATGTAAATGTAATAGACTTGAATGTATAATGTATAGGAAAGTACAACAAGGTGGGTGAAGGGATTAAGGGTAAAACAAAAAGGCTGCTGTTATAGTATCAAGTGACGCATGGTCGATTTAAAATAAGTGTATTAGCATGACTCAGCTTTATATGATAAATATAACCACCAAAATAGACAAATTGCCTTGTTATGTGGTTTGATCATTGGTAGTGATTCATTCTAATTTCATCAGCAGCAGTAGCTGGCAGAGAGTAACAGACAGCGGTTCCTTATATAATATTACTTTTGCATTGTACTTTGATCCAAAAGAAAGACAAAAGCAGAAGGTAATAAATTATCCCTTAGAGACTCATATCTTCTCCTGTCAATGGCTCAACCGCCCTTCAACTTCAGTGATTGATCAGAAAAGAGACTGTGATCCACCGTGCTCTCTTCTGAGTGGGATCCTCCTCTGCGGATGGGTTGTAGCTCATAAGTGATAGACATTCAGCTGCAGCAATATTTCATGTGAGGACAGGTGAGGCTATAAGCTGATGGAATCACACTTTTATCCATTAGAGTCTTGTGCTACAGTTCTCTGCTTTGGCTCATTGCTGGTAAGACGTGAACTCGGCTTATAGGAGCCCTCAGTCATTTATTCTATCATCTCTCACTATTTCTGTCCTGTTCTTGACATGTTCTGTCTGATGGTGTGATCAGTGTTAAGTGTGCGTAGTTTAACATCCATCATGTGTGATGTCACAATGTGTTGTTGATTATCACCGATGTCATCGTGGCACTGGGTGCTTTTTAAGACAAATTTCTTTTTTTTCCCCCCTCTCTGTGTTGCAGGACCCACTCACCCACTCACCCATTTACTTCATATACACACTGCTCTGTGTGTGTGTGCACGTAAACGCACACACAGTGTTCCAGATAAATACTAAAACTGTGGAAGAGATTACGGCAAAGTGCTTTACTGTATGTTAACATTTCATCTGTGATGATTTATGATGTGTGTTTTATTTCCATTTTCTTATCATGGTTGATAGAGAGTAAAAAGTTAGCTGTTGGTTTTGTCTGATAAGCCTGACTTCTGCATTTCCTGTTTTATTACTCCCATCAGTAATTTATTTACCTTTATTCTGGCGACTTATGTCGTCCTGACTGGAAGTAAATGGCAATAAGGACCACAAGCATATCTACAAGGATCAGGAGCATAACTCATTTTAAGAAGGTTACAGGGTTCGTTTTGCTTTTCTGTGACTATCTTATTACTGGCTGTGTGACTGTTTTCTCTTTTGACCTTATTTGAATTCTGAGATAAACATCCCTCTGGCAAAATCGGACCAAATTAGTCTTTTATCTGGTGTGTTTTAAGGGAATGCTTTGTCACCACGCCTCTCTGCCGAACGTGCTCAGCTGCCGGCTCCTGTGATTTGCCCAAATTTGTTTTAGTGGCTGTCCAAGCCTATTCAGGTCACAGACGCACTGCCCTTAGCCTAATGCTTTATCACGTCTAGCAAGAGCACCAACAAATCTGTTTTGGTTGAAAGGGATTCCAACACATTACAACATGGAAACTAAACAAGTGTGAACTGTGTTAAAAGGATACCACGCTCCTGCAGTATTACATTATCTCATTTATCCACATCTCGTAGGAATTTATCTTTTGCATGGCAGAATAAATATTCAGAGTCTTGAAATAGCAAAGGCTTAGTAGTAATAAAAGATACAGTAAATATATTTCCGATTCCTTTAGATGCACAAAAAAGGGAAACATCATCAGCCCTTGTTATCAGTTGAGTCAGTTTACTTAAGATTAAATTATTATATAGCTCTTAAAAATGCACAATCTTTCATAAAATTAATGGAACAGTTAGTATGTGAAGTATCAGTTTAATTGGTGTACTTGTTAAATCAAAAGCTCAGCTTTGTGTGTTTATAGTTACGATAGATGAATTTCTTTAAAGTCTAAAGGACCAGAACAATGATTTTGCATATTTTAGCCCATTAAATACAACCTGCATATATATTACATTACTGCAACCATTTTCCAAAACATACTGGAGTGATACATTTTGGAATTCTCTTTTCTACCCTCCAGACCGGCTTTGGATTGAGTTTATTCCTGTACGCTATAAAAGTCAAGTTGAAACGTGCTTGAAATAAGTAATTCATCACAGCGTGCCAAATATGAATTTTTTTGTCAAAGTTACTGAATTTAACTGATCCAACGTGGAGCTGCACAGAAGAAAATGTACGTCTCCACCAGGGAATGTAGTCACAGGAGAGGATGGCTTTTACCAAGAAATTAAAACAACCGTGCCTTCTGCAATCATGCGTAAATGTTAGCAGGTGTGTGTCACCTGAACATTTGATTTGGGAAGATCAGGGGAACAACAGGAAAAATAAAATACGGTTTTATGTTTTGGAAAACATATGCACGTATTATTTATTGAGTTCAAACATGCAAAATCATGAGCATTGTCCTTTAAGTTTAGCTTAAAATTCAGAATATGTTTCTTTTTCTTTTATTTTCTGCCTATTATTAATCTTTACTTCTAATTTTAAGAATTACAAGATGTTTTGGTTCCTGATTCACCACTGGCTCTCCGTCGCATAATGGTGGTAACTCACAGCAGGCCTTTGATACTCATGTGGAACAAGCACGAGGCGAGCTGTCACCTTATGCTGCGTACTTTCTGAGTTATCCGGTGCTGAGGCATGGAAAGAGCAGATAAAACAATTCTGAAGGGGAAATGATTCTGTCCGTAATCAGATTTATTTACACAGCCCACTGAGGAAGATTGATGCCTTATCTATGACTGTGGATTTCAATTCTCTATGCTGTGATGCAGATAAACAATCAGTCTGCCGTCTCCAGAGCTGTTTTTTTTTTAATTGTCTGCGTGTATATGTGTGTATGTGTGTGTGTGGGTGGGGTTCCTATTACAATGTTTTGTCTTTCAGCATGTTTTTTTGTCAACTGAGACCATGATTTTAAGGATAAAGTCACCAACTCACTCTCTCTCTCTCTCTCTCCCCAATTTTTCATGACTATTTTTCATGGCTGTTAAATGCCAGACAAGTGCGCTTACGTCTTGTGACTTGGAATTGAAAAGTGGAGCTCAAACTGAGATCAAACCCCTGCTATTGCTCCCGTTTGGCTGGGAGACATGTTTTCTTCGTATTGGGAGCGGGAATAGGAGTGAGCCACCATCTTGCATGTTGAAATTCATTCTGTACTTTTCTTCAGTTTGCAGAATGCTTGTATCCACCATCTTGAAGTTGTGTGCAAAATGTTAAAATGCCTACTGAGACTTTACAGTGACTAAATGATCTGCTAAATGAGTTTGGAGGAACACAGTATATCTGTTCACAAAGTGGTGAAGAACTCATTACTCATTACTGGCACATTATGTAAATGGCATTCTGTGCTGCAGATATAGATTAATGTAGTTATATAGTTATGTGCTATGCTGATGTTCAGTTTGCATGGCATCCACTACGTCTAATAACAGCATGCTGCATTGGGAATTAGTCGAGGAAAACTTTCCGTAAACAGGCCAGTTGGAGAAGACATATGTTAATAAGGAATTTTCACACCATTGTGGTTTAGGCCTAGTCCACACTTATACGGATATTTTTTTAAACGGATATTTTCCCCCACCTTTTAAAAAAAAGTGTCGTTTTACAAAATATCTCTGTCCACATGAGAACGCTGAAATGGCTACAAATGCATGCCGGGCCATATTAAATAACAGAGAACGTTCTCAGCATGCGCACTTAACATATTTCCGTCGGTGGCGATCGACCCAGCCTGATCCAAAACTGTCGTTTCTGGCAGACTTTAACCAGCGGACGCCGTGGACCCAGTAATATAGGGCACAGTACTTTCAGATGCCATTCTCTGCTGGTAAAGTGGTGCAGCAATGCCAAGTTAACTTGTAAACTTGCGACTGCTATTGCTAACCAAACGTAAAGAAACTGGTACACAGTCGCTGCCATTGTTGTTTAGTTATTGTTTCTGGTGCATGCTCATTGCACAAAGCAACAGTTTGCATGAGCGAGTTTAGTTCTGACGTCATCGTTTTCCAAAAACTCCGTTTTACATGTTCACACAGATACACAGAAAGCGGAGTTTTTAGAAATCTTCACTTTAGAAGCTGTTTAAAAAAATCTCAGTTTTAGTGGCCTAAAACGCTGTTTGCGTGTGGACAAGAGGCCAAAACGCAGAGGAAAATATGCGTTTTGTAAAATATCTGTATTAGCGTGGACAGAGTGTTAGTCTGATTCAGTTGAGCCCCCCCACCACCACCACCACCACTCCACTCCAACCAGCAATGGCATTCAGGTGTGGACCAAAACAACCACAACAACACTGATAAAATGGTCTTGGTTTGGTGTCAGTGGTTTGCTGTGATGATTGCATGTCTCAAGCACATCTCAAGAGTGTCTACAAGTTGATTTTAATCAACAGCTAGAATGAACTGAAACCATGGCAGTCTGGAAGGTTGGAGAAAAAAAAAAAACTCTAAAATTTAGTGCTCCAGTAGATGTTTGGGAAAAAGGTTGTCAGCCATCGGTAGAGGCGGGACTTTTCCCGGTTGGCTGCAGCTTTGGGTGGGCTGGCCGGTGGCCTTTACACTGCAGAATAGAATGTTAATTAAAATTAACTTAAACTAAGCAAACATAATTTTTTTCTTTGATAATTTTCTCAGCGCAGAGAAAAAGTGGACAATTACAGTCTTTTTCACCCCACCTCTGGCACCATTTTCGCCTGGCCATCCTATACTGCCCTGCTAGACTAAAGTCCCGGTAAAAATTAGGATCCCAATCCAACCCTGGTTGTCCGTCATGTAACATAGATTGTATATATTGGGCTCAAACATGCCAAATTGCCAGTATTATCCTTTAAGTAAACTGCACCTGTGGTTATCCATAGCACAAAAAAAAAGCTAATGAATGCTGTACAAAGGTTGTAACATATCAAGCTTACTTAACCCTTCCTTAGATTAAAATGGTGAAGGTTAGCAAGTCGTGTGTGTGTGTGCATCTGTCTCCTTTCCAGCTGTCTGATAGCAGCGCGCCTTCAGTGCATAATGTGAATCAATGTGTGGTTTTCAAGATGGGCTGTTGAAGTGCTTTCAAATTCAGCATTCTGTATGGGTTTATGGCCCAAATGATGACTACAGCTCACACCATATGCCAATACTGTTGTTTCATGTTATTTTGCTATCATCATTAAACTCCTTCCTGTTTTGATTTTGACGCGCCTGTCCCCAGGCGTTTCTGAACAGCGAGTGGAACACAGTCTTTTGTGGCTTTTATGGGTATATTTTGATTCACATGGTCTTAGGGGTAAACACAGAATTGTAACGGTTTAGTCTCTACAGGCATGAAAATGTCCTGAACAAGGTGTTTAAGAGCTCTGTCATAAATTAACACTGCATTTTTTTCTTTCTCTCTCTGAGCAAAATTTTGATTGATGGGTCTCACATTTTTCTGAAAATAAAAGTTATGACTTGTTATCAAGTCGAATTGTTATTCCTGAGAAATAAACCACAACAGAGATGTAAGTGAGATCTGAGAAAGATTGCTTCCCCACCCCACTTAGACAGCTTCGTCTTATTATCTCCCGAAATGGCAAGGTTACACTACTTACAGGTGCAGAGGAAGGTGAGCGTGTTAGCTTTTTATCTTTAAACCAGTCAGCCTTAACAGAGACGCACAGCCACAGGAGTCTCATCAGACTCTGCAAGGAATAAACATTCTCTTAGGTACAAATTTTGCAATTCAGCTGAGCTGCTTAGATGGGGAAATGGAAGAATGCTGAAATATATTAGGTGTGTTTAATGGACCCGGAGAAATGCAGGGAAAAACAACCTTGGTTACCTCTGGCATTAATATAAAATTTATGAGGAAGATTTAGGCCGATGTCCTGCAGAGCCTTGAGAAGATGTTGCTTTGTCAGTCAGCACACGTTTAGCATAAATCTCTCACTCCTCCCTTTTCTGCAGCCACCTTGAATTTCCCAGCATTCTCTCCTTCCTGCTGTTGTGTGATGGGTGGGCTTAGATCTAATTTTTAATGGTTGAAGTTTCAGGAATGTGTATCAGGAGTTTTTTTTTTTTTTTNATTTTTTTTTTTTTTTTGGAATGCAAAACATGAGCGCCGGATACGTCTGGTCTTTATTGTCTGTGATTAAGTTTTTTGATGAGATATAGTGACCAAACTACATTTTCACTTACCTCACTTAGTGTTTATTTCTCTTCATTCTGTTCTGCTGGCAGTATTGTATGTATCTGTATCTAATAACAGAAAAACTTTTCCATTAGTCATTCTGCCGTCATTTCTGTCCTGATTTGACTCTTTCATCAGAGCTCTAAAGCATTGTTGGAGTCTTATCAAGGTTTTCCTCTAGTTATTGCACTGAGCGTGTCATCATTAGTATCTGTTTATAAAATGCCCATTTCATATATTTGCTAACATTATAGTGTTAGTGTTACATTTAGCTACTTATTAATAACGTGCCATAAATTGGGTGGATTTTTTGATTGCACCTGATTTGCATCCATATAAATGGAAGTAATAAATTGGACAATTTTCCTCAGTACAATAGTCAAGCTATCTATCTGCTAATAGGACGAAAGCCTTTTAACAGCATACTGTAGGCAACTGCCAGTTTTTGGCTTGCAGTGATTCATGAATTTTGTGAATGGACGTTAATAAGCAGCACATTTCAATCAGTTTAAGAACGAGGAGCAGGACCCGCTCCTCCTGCTTTTGAAGGGAATGGAAATTATCAACCAAAAGCTGTGTGACACATTTCTGTTTTTAAGTTCAGAAAGCCACATTTTAACCGTCAAAGAAGAATTTTTCAGTGTGATTACCTGTAGTGATCTCCATAAAAGACAGCTTGAGGTAATGCGTCGCAAGTGCTTCTGTTGTTTTGCAGCCACAATTCACTTTTTCAGTAATCTTCATGAGCGTAATCTTTTAACATACTTTTTTTTTTTTTTTTTTNTTTTTTTTTTTTTTTTTGATGAATTGCATCTATTTAACTAAATAAAACTTGGGTTAACTCAAATTGAGGAACTTGGCATTCAGATAATGTGTAGGCTTTGTAACTCTTTATTCAGTCTGGCATCAACACTAAAGCACAATGTCATAAGAGAATTTAGTAAATTAAAATCATAGGAATAGCACACATCTGCTGTGGAAATGTATTGATTTATTGACACGTCTTTACAGGGCTGTGTCTCCTTATGTAATTATTTTGAAGACAGGTCAAAGAGTAATGTTTGATAGGACACACCATGGAGGATTTATATTTCTTCTGTAAACTTTTTACTCTCTACTGACCATAGATTACTTATCTGACTCACTTTATCACCACTCATCCTTCCTGCGCGGAGCCCAAAATGGCTGCTGCGTGAGGCTTTGTTTGTGTCCTGCTCGTGCTGTATGTAATTGCGCTCAATAGCTTGTAAAGGCAGCCTCGTAAATCAGAGAGCCTTCCAGAGTTATGAATACGATCTCGCTCGGCCTCTGTGCACAAACATTTACCCAGGTCTCCTGGACCATGATGCTGCTGTCTGAGGGAGAAAAACCACGGATCAGGCTCCACAGTGGGGTTTCTCTGAGCTGCTGGGACTGGTTCAAGGGTTTGCGTAAAGCTATTATTAGGACAAGGTATACTCAATTAATTTACTAAAGGTGAACACTGATTAACCACTTACTACAATTAATGGTAGTGTTTAGATTAATGTTTTAATAATTTTGTTTTAAGTCACACTGATATTGAAGATAGGGAGATGGTTATTTAAAAAAAAGCTTATTTTTAGTGTTAACTAGGTTTTTTTTGTTTTTGTTTTTTTTTTACGGGGGGNGGGGGGGGGGGGGGTAACCAACTGAAAAGTAGAGTCTTTTTTTCTGTTCTGACGTAGTTTTGCAAATTTAAATGTTTTGTTTAAAAAGAAAAACAGACTTTGTCAAGTTAAATCTTTCATAAATAATTTTTATTAATTGTTATGAATATTTTGAAAAACGTGGCTTCATTTGAGAAATTTGATTTAAAAAAACTACTGTTTATGAGCACAGGCTTTGATGAACTTGTCATTTGTCACTTCTCTGTTTGCCATTTATCATTCAAATTTGCATTCATCTTTATATTTATCCTTTGTGTCATGGCAAAGCGTGTCATACTGTCATAAATCAAAAGTGACACATAGTATAGGCATGTGATTTTGATTAACACACTTAAAAAGTGGCTACGGTTTGAGGCTTCATAGAGAAATAGTTGTTGTATATTTCATGGAGACACACAAGCTGATGGTTTTCAGATAAAGGCGCGAATGGTTGAGTGAGACTAAGGGGCCAAATCTGAGTTCCAACTTGAAGATTTCCTGCAGATCATCGAGAGGTTGCAGGCGCAGGCTGTTATTAACATGTTGGAAAGTGCAAAAGTCAAACCACAGCTGTTTGTCAGTGATGTCAGCGTTAATGAATGATAAATGGTGTAGAGTTAAGATGAAGGAAATTAAAAAAAAAAAAAAAAAAAAANAAAAAAAAAAAAAAAAAAAGAACATGGAAATCTGTATAATATCTCCCCTTTAACTCAGCTCACACACAGTAATTATTTTCTAATATGGCCAATGTTGCACGCTGTGCCCTGGCAATTTTATGCATCTGCTTTGTGTGTAAACAGGAGTCGAAGCTGATTTACTAAGTTACGCTGGAGCCATCAAGCTTGTTAGATTTCCTCCACAATTTCAAGGTAAATAATAGCTGGAATATTCTTGCATATCACACGTTTATGTGAGCATATTGGAGGTGTTAGCCTGGAGATAAATTCACCTTTCCCCCCACAGTCATAGGGAGGAAAAACAGCCCGTGAATTTGAAGTTTCTTGTAAATCCCTTTTGAAGGTATATGTATGGGTGTGTGTGTGTGTGTGTGTGTGTGTGTGTGTGTGTGTGTGTGTGTGTGAGAGATGCTAAAAAAATGTCAGCAACATTGGAGACATCAAATACAAATGAAACATAAAGTCTGTATGGGACAAACATTCCAACTTGCTCCAACAGCACACTCAACCGTCTCTACTCCTAAACTTTAAGGTCATATTCCAGGAAAACCCAAGTTTAATCTCTTTACTGTCCTGCATGACATTATTTGATTGCCTTTTTACGTGTTCATGTTATTTTGTTCACCCTCTGTGTGAGTACCTGCCTGTCAGAGAATTAATTAAAAAAAAAAAAAAAAAAAANAAAAAAAAAAAAAAAAAAAACTACTCAGCGTTTGAAGGCTGTCATCTATAAACTTGACTGAAGTGATGCATCTAATGTGTGTCAGTATAACTTAACATGCAAACACCATCTCATAATGTTTACAGTCTCTTATAATGCTTCTTATTTAATTACTCCAATTGCACTCTGTGAATCGGAGAAAGCAAAGACATAGAACAGAAGTAAAGATAATTGCTTCAGACTAAAGCCAAGACCTTTAATTAACTTCTTAATTAAGGCAGTCACATCTGAGTTGAAGCAGATATGTGTCAAGTGCAAATCATCAGGTTAAGAACAAAAAGAGAAAACTAATTTGATATTATAAGCTGCTAGATATTTAAAGCATTTAACCATTTCGATGTGAAACGGCTTTTCCTTGAGAGCTGCAGCCTTGATTGATTTAGATTTGAGATGGGAACAACCAAACATAAGCACATGACTGATTAATCTTTCCTAATATTCTTAACGTACGGGTAAGCCCCATAATTTTTCCCATTTGTCCAGTAAATATTCCAGCCTTTTGGTAAATTTTGCACATCATAATCTTCTCATACTTGCTCATTTGCCTCGAGGATGTTATCTGCTGCGCATTTCTCGCTTTGTATAATTGACTTCACAAATCAGCTTCACTGGATTGCAAGATGTGAATTCATTTTCTGGACATTTGCTGATGCAATATGTACAGGATGCAGACACAGTAACATGGAAAAAGTACAAATGTAGTAGTTAGGAGCTTGTTTGGGCCTCCCTGGAAACTTTACAATATATGCTACAATGCATTTGCAACACCACCACGAACTGTGTTCTTAAAAAAAGGTCTTATCTACAGATGGTCATTTTATTTTGAAAACTTTATTATGTTAAAAATATAGGAAGTAAGTCACAAAAAATCACAGTAACTTCACAGCATCACCCTAAATAAGCACCATTTAAGCTCATTTGTAAAGCTTTCCCTTACATTAAGCAGAGCATTGTTGACCCGTTACTGACGTACATAAAAGCCAATGAATATCGGTGTTAATGAGTGTTAATGAGCTGCTACATATATAAGATCCACACTTCATACTGCTTCCTCTGGTGTGTTAAAACAAAATTTACATGTCAAATCTGCAAAAGGAAACCTAAAATTTGCAACATTGCCCAGATTTCATTCAGCTGAAATCTACCCACCAAACTGAAACAGGTCTTCATTTTTGCATGACAGTGTGTTTTATGAATTGCTTCCCTGACATGTAGATAAGGAAATACAGTAGTAACGACTCTTTCAAGGTAAATACTTAAGTCAGTAAGAGTTGCTTTTGAATGGGGGATCATGGTTACATAACCTTATTTACCTTTATTGACATGATAAATCTGTGAGACAAAGCGAGAGAGGCGGGATTGAGATGGTTTGGACATGTGCAAAGGAGGGATGTGGGGTATATCGGGAGAAGGATGCTGAAGATGGAGCTGCCAGGCAAGAGGAAAAGAGGAAAGCCAAAGAGGAGGTTTATCAATGCGGTGAGAGAGGACGTGCAGGTGGTTGGCGCAACAGAGGAAGATGCAGAGGACAAGGAGAGATGGAAACGGATGATCCGCTGTGGCAACCCCTAATGGGAGCAGCCGAAAGAAGAAGAAAACACGGAATCTGCTGCTGTGTTTTATGAAGTCTCCCATACCATGTTAGATCCCCTTGCAAAATAATTCAAAAACTATCATATGATGTATAAGCTGTGACTTACCCTACTAAGGAAAAACCAAATATAAAAATTTGCCATCATCATGATAAGAAACAAGTTTTCAACATCAAAGTCCACTGTGCTGGAAATCTTAAGAGGTTTGTCTCTGTGGTATGTGTACTTTTTAGCTCAAAGTAAAATGATGCACTTATGTATTGTTGACTCAAAATCCCTTCAATGTTAGTAGCTGAGCATTTGCGGAGTTTGATTGTGGAGCCAAGCCGAGTTCTTGAAATACAAAGAGTGCAGTTCAGCCTTTCCAAGTATTTCATCAAATAGTGCAGCCTCATAATAAATTGAGTCTGGCCCAAGAAGTAAAAGCAAGTGGGTCCCTTCTGTATTATTAAAAAAATAATTTCTATAATTCAGAAGTTAAAGTTTCTGGAGGTTAAAGTGAGTAAACTAAGATTGACTCAGTGTCTCTGCAAATTTCATGCAAGAGCAGTTAGAAAACACTCTCTCTCTCTCTCTCTCTCTCACACACACACACACACACACACACAAAAAGCATCAGTCTTGGAAATAACCAACAGTCCAACAGCTGTTTAGTTGGAATCCAGGCGATGGGGAAAGGATCTGCTGGCAAAACAGAACATTAGAGCAGAATGTGCCGGAAGATCATTTCTGAGGATTTCAATAAGAAATCATTCTTGGATTGACTTTGGTTCTTTAAGAAAGTTTTGTCTCAATGTCAGTTAATCAGCAGGATGGTTGTTGCAAATTTGTCCAGTGGTGGGTGGTGATTTTCGAGAATGATCAAAAGCATCAAAAAACTGCATGCATGTTCAGGATTTAGTTCAGAAGCTATTTTACCCACCAAAGACCTTGTATCTTTCCACAGCCTTGTTTAAAAAAAAAAAAATGGAGTGAAATAAATATCATTCACAACTTGGAGGGCAGTACCAGCGATTTTGCATTTTTGAGCCCAATAAATACAACCCGCATACACATTATGTTACTGACGCCGTTTCCCAAAATATGCTATTTTTGTGGTGGTAAATTTTAGATTGCTTTTCCTACCTTCCAGACTGCCATTTGCTTCAGTTCATTCCAATACACTATTAAATTCAACTTATAGAGACTTGAAACATGCTTGAGATAAGTAATCCATCACAGCGAACACAATCTCTATTAAGTTTTTTGTTGAAGTAATTTTATGTAACTGCCAACAAGCTAGAGGGAAGACAATGTATATCTCCGCCAGGGAATATAGTCCCAGGAGAAAATGGTTTTTATAGAGAAATTTTTAAAAAAGGCCATCCCTTCTACATACATACGTGTTAGAGGCATAACCAAATTTTCAGGTGTGTATCACCTGAAAATTTAAGGTTGAAAGATTAAAGGATTTGGCAAAATAAGAGGAAAACTAAAATATAGTTTTATGTTTTGGAAATTGTCAGTAGGTAGTATTTATTGAGCTTAAACATGCAAAATCATCGGTATGGTCCTTTAAACAATATGCAACTTTATCGTGTGAGAAACGGCAGAAAAAGGACATGTTGAGTTTGTGCTGTTGTCACATGATCCTGTTTATGTAACGTTCAATATATTTTTGTCGACAATACATTACGTGCATCATGTTATTTTATGAATCATTTTTGGTTCTCCACATACAAATGCTCCTCCCTGAAGTCCATAACATCTCTTTGCCATATTTATCGTGTTTGCAAGCCCACAAAAAGTCTCCCAATACTGAAATCTAATGTTCAAAATAAACTTTTGAGATGCTATTTATGAACTCTGTCCTCCCACATGAATATCCTGCTGAGTTCTGTCTCAGGCAGATTAAAGACACTGATTCACAGCGGAGTAGAAGGGCAAAAATAAATGTACCGTGCATTATGAAGAGCCAAAGTGGCAAAAGAAATCACTGAACAAGAACATATTTGCTTTGTTCATCACATCTAGTTTAATTCAGCGAGCCCAATCTGTCCACCTGCAGATGGCTGGAGCGGAGGTTTGCCTGAGTGAATGGGTGCACGGGGCAGGTGGAGTCAATCAAATGGAATGTAAATCTAAAAGGCATCAGGACCCAGAGATCACATCCTGCGTTTAGTTCTGCCCTCTGCATGGTGGCTATGTGCAGGTGCACATCAGATGACACAGTGACACGGGNGGGGGGACGGAGGGGACGGAACGGAACAGCATCTGCATGCTGAATTGAAAACCCAAAGCAGAGAAACTAGGGAGAGGTGAGAATATAGTCCAGATCGCTCAAAAACCTTAATTTTCAGATGAAATTGTGGGCGCTTTATGGTTGTTTTTTGAGGTGAATCCACCCTTTCACACGGGCGATCCAGAGGTGACAGGAAGCTCTTGCTGAGAGTCTGGCCTCACCGACTTGAGCCTTTATGTGCTGCTGAATATTCCACCCACTTCAGTACCAGGGGGTTGTATCCATTTATCCGGCAACGCTGATACCACAGCGAGAGCACGACAGAACGAATGTTTCTCTGATGCTAAAACATCTTCTCTGAAATGTCCTCTCTGAAATGTCTACATTTAAGGTGGCGTGTCTGTGGCAGAGAGCGCCTAATGTGGCACGGCTGCAGCACGCAGCTAAGTACACATATCAAGATGGGTAAGAGGCAGAAGCCGAGCCTGTAAGACATTTACAAGATAAATATTACATCCTAGACAAAAAAGTTTGCATTCCTGTAACGCAGACAGCACAGAATGTTTTAGCAGTGGCATTTCAGTCAGGAGAATGCTGCGGTCATTACGCTTCTCTGCAGACACACTGACACAAGTCTGGTTTCTGTGGAGGAGGAAGATTCACTGTAGGAGATGTTTAGTCCAGTCTAAAACCAAGTGAAATGATAAAGGGACATTTTTATCCAGAGACGTATCTGCACTGTGCTGCCAGAAATGTACTTTGTGTATGTTTTCCTTCATACTGCATTGCAAAGCTCAGCTGTTGGCGCTGTAATTTCTACCTTATTTTGCAAGCTCGTGTTTATTACCCTAATCATCATTGTCATCATAATACATCATCATCATAATACATAGATACAAAGGTTTCTGGCATACTAGGCTCTGTTTTGTTGCAACGTGCTTATATGGTTTTGTCCCTAACCAGATTCTTGTAATTAAACAGCGTGCAGATCCACGTGTGCAGAATCTTTGTATCCACAAAATTTCAAGGTGAAATCAAAATAAACAGCAGCAGAGTGGAGTTGTTATAAAATGATTACTTCAGATTTATTTCTAAATTTTGTGAGTAAAACGCTGAACTTTATTTGAAAAGAACCTTGAATAAGTACGTATAAACATACACACACACACACACACACATCTGGGGAAAAAAAGCCACATTCCTTGAATTTTTTGATGTAGGGCTGGGCGATATGGCTTAAAAATTAAATCCGATTTTTTTTTTTTTTTTTTTTTTTTTTCTTTTCACACTTAGGGACGATTCTTGATTTTAATCTCGATTTTTCTTGTTTTTCTCCAAACTAACTAAAAAAAAAGATCAAGTCATAATTCAAGCAAGTATCTAATTTATTAAAATAATAAAAACAAATAATGATATTTCTTTTAAATAAAATTGTAGCTCTTTCTAAAAAAAAAAAAAAAAAAANAAAAAAAAAAAAAAAAAAAACTTGCAAAATAAAAAGGTTTTTACAACAATATACAGGTTCCTTGTGAGGAACACGAACATGTCTGGCTTGAGGCAGCAGACAAGCCTTTATTGTAACAGAGGCAGCTCTGTTACAATGTTCCCACCGTACTGAAGACCCTCATATCATATGAGATGAGACTGGAAAATTACGCAGCTAACGTCATTTGCTTTTTCACTGGGGCTTTGCAACTGCAGATCTGCATCTCACAGTGTCGTGCATTGCTGCCACTCTTGTGCATGTTTCTGTCGCAGCTGGCTACGTTTAATAGCTGCAGCTCCTACATACTTTACAGACCATGCTGGTTTGCTCCACACCGTGAGGCCCAAAACCAAACCACTTCCAAATGACTGATGTGATGAAGTGACATTACCTTTTTTAGGACGAGCTCATCTTCAGTGGAAGTGTTTGTTGGCATCTTGCTAGCATGTCTGTCCTGCTGAAAGCTTTGTGGCCGTGGCATCAATGAACTTAATGGATGGTTGACTGGTAAGATTGGTACCTTACCAATCATTCAGAGCCTACTGAACCCTCACGGACTCTTGGAAAGTATAAATAAGACTTGTAGGTTTAAGGTGCACAAAATGGGAATGGGCTTGATTGACGGAGAGTGACCCGCTGCTGCATTTTCCCTGTTAAAAAATAGTTAGATATTAGTTTTGTTTGTTTTTTTTTTAAATCTTGATTTTGCGATTCAGCCATTTTACACATCGTGCCAAAACGTAAACTCGAATTAATCGATTAAATCGATTTATCNTTCAGCCATTTTACACATCGTGCCAAAACGTAAACTCGAATTAATCGATTAAATCGATTTATCACCCAGCCCTTCTTTGATTTTAAAGGAGCATATCTATAATTTTACGTTTGAGCCCAATAAATGCAACCCACATACACGTTACACAACATAACCATTTTCCAAAACATACTACTGGAGCTATACATTTTTGATTTTTTTTTTTTTTTTTTTTTTTCTCCCCCAAACTTCCAGGCTACTATTGATTTCAGTTCATTCTAGTACTTGATTCAAATCAACTTGCAGAGACTTGAAATGTGTTTGAGATAGGTAATCATCACAGCACACAATATGCTGTTATTAGTTTTTGTCAAAGTTAATTTAACCGATCCAACACGGAGCTGCATGGAAGGAGTATTTGAATGTCTCAGCCAGGAAATATCATCTCAGAAGAAAACTGTTTTTACCAAAGAAATGAGAACAACCGGGGCTTGTACATGTGAACATGTGTGTGTTAGCAGGTGAAAGATTGAATTTTAAGGTGGGTGTATCACCTGAAAATTTGATTTTTGAAAGATTAGGGGGTTTGGCAAAGTAACACGAAAACTAAAACATTTTATGCTTTTGACAATGGCTGGCAGTAACGTAACAGGTATGTACATAGCAGTTATTGGGCTCAAACATGCAAAACCACCAGTATGGTCCTTTAAATTGTGTCGCAGACTGACTGATGAGAAGAGACACGTTATTAATATGTAAGATCCCTCAAATTCAGTTTGCTTTTGTGTAGCATTTCTTAGTCAGTTACACTTGTTAGACTTTGAAGTTAGAATTGATCATTAAAGCCAGATATCTTGGATAGAGTCGAGTGCTTCCATCGCAAAAAAGAATGTCTGTCTCTGTCTTCCTTGCTCTGGGAGTTCAAACCTTTTTGGTCTGGGCGAGTAAAGAGAGCAGCGTGTCCTCTGGAGCTTCTTCTTCTTCTGGGGTTTCTGCATGTGTAGTCTTTGAGCTAAATCTCTCTTTCATCTATATGTAACTGGTACGATCCAGATATTGTTTCTTCTAAGTCACTTTTTGAAGAAATGCTACTGTCAGAGTTTCACCACCTCTCAGATTTCTTGCTATCATAATGACTTTCTTAAGCTTTAGAATCTTTTAGTTTAGTTTTGGTGAACATTTTGAAGGACAGAATCAGAAATGCAGAGAATCACAAACGCTTTTGTTGTGTTTGAGGCTTTGATGAGAGCTCTGATATTTTCCACTGAATTCTATCAGCTTTAAAGGAGTCACTTTTCTCTCTCATGCTTGTTTGTGTATTTTTAGTCAAGTGTTTTTTTTTCTCACTGTCGAATATATGACCATTAAAATGAACGCTGGAGTGTCTGCAAACGACTTGGACAGCATCCAGATCTCGAGTCCAGTCAGAGCTACAGTACATGTGCTGTAGTCAAACCAGAAGCAGACCCAGGGGAAGGCAGGCCAGTCCCACTGCTCGATATGGAGCCGGCATGTTAGCGACAGGCTATGCTAATGTCCATATGTTCACCAGTTATCTGCTCTGATCTTCCATTAGACACAGAGATGGTAATCAATCATATGTCATAGCTTATCCATCAAAACTGATGCCGGGCTGATTGAGGCCATGACAGCGTGATCGTCATTACGGGTCGTTTAGTCTGATATTCAGTCTGACTCTTAATTTAAAGAAGTCCGGACAGTCTAAGGAGACACTGTGTTTCTTTTACAGTGTTGTGTGTATAAAGGATATCAAAAAAAACACAAAGATTTCTTTTTACCTTAGAAATTAATTTCAAAATTCAACTATAAATTGTACCAGATTATTGCTTGTAATTTGTTTTTGATGTCAGTTGAAAAGTGTTTGATTGAGGTAGCTAGTAGTATTTGCTCACAGTCTCAGGATTAAATGTGCTACATATTTAATGAATTCTGAAGCATTTATTGTACATCCACATGATGATCTGCTTATTGATGACATTGTTTATTTTAATACGCAGGTTAGGAAGACATTACTAAGATGTATTTGTCTAAGGCTCTGATTTGGCAGCAGAAACCTTCGTGAAGCCGTCTCCATTTTTATTTAAAGTGAGACGGCTAAGAAGCAGTAAGAATGGGCAATAACATCACATTTCCTTAAGTAGATTTGATTTTATGTACACTACTATTATTTGGCATTTTTTGAAGTGTAAATGCTTTAAAAATTTTAATGTACAATAAATTTACACAACTTTATTGTACATTAACCCAATTACAGTGGAGTCAAATTAACTGTAAAATGATTAAAACAGTTTTAATTATACATGATAGTTATTAATTCTCATCCCTGATTTAGCTGTATCAAGCTTGCTGTTTAAACGACATGTAATTTATGAGCAGATTGTACTTACAGAAATATTGTAAACTTGCTGAAGTTTCACATAATTATGTCCAATTACTAGTTTAAGTGTTTAATTAAAAAAATAAAAAATATGATTATTTACATGTTTGGCAAACACATTAGTGTTTATACTGTCTTCCACAAGGCAGTATAAGCTCTGACAGCCAGATAAACGCCTTTATCCACAAACGAGGTCGCAATCCAAAGATTTGTTTCAAAAGGGAGAAACTATACAAATAGAAAACACTAAATACACCGCATGTCAGCATATCATTCATTAACATTAATAGCTTAATATCTTATATTAACCACACTTTATCTTACAAAGTCATTGTTGTCAATAGCATCAAAACAAGGTATCAGAAATATGAACTTCAAATAAATAAAGTTAAACAATGCATACAGACGATGCTGGCGAAGGATGAGATGAATGTTTGTATCGTTTCTCGTTTGAAGAATTAAAAGGGAAAGAAGGACAGATAATATATCCAATCATTAATCCATCAATTTCAAATATCCAAGTCTTCTAAACTAACCAACCCATCTGAACAGTTAGTTGTCAAGAGTTACCAGTTACCTGAACATTTGTTCAATGGCCGTTGTTTCCTTGATAACTTCAGCAGCAGTTATGTGAATAAGAGTTCATGGCACATTCATTCTAGTGCTAATGCTAATAATGATGATAATAATAATAATAATAATAATAATAATAATAATACAGCACAACAAACATTTACAAATTTAAGGTGGAGCTAACTGCTAACTCTGTACAGATGTTTAAGCTACGACAGCACAGTGTTTAAAGCTATTTGTTTGTTATATATATATATATTTAATCCAAAGTATAAAAAGTACACAACTTAAATCTTGAATCAAACTAATTAGGAGATGTGAAAGTGTGTTAACAGAAGGTCACTGACCTTCCCTCGCTTATTTACTGATTTATTCTTTGTTTTGTTTGCTAACTCCATTTTTACTTAATTATTTACTGTGCCCATACCCCCCCCCCCNTTGATGTGTGTGTGTGTGTGTGTGTGTGTGTGTGTGTGGTAGTCTATGTAGAGTGCAGAGAAGACCAAAGATAATGAGGTCCTATGAAAATAGGGTTTGTGATCGGCAGTTAGCTGAAGCATGACTCTCTGGCCGCATAGCTGCCTTATCAACCATTATTATTCACTGTGTAAAGTGTTGAATAGATTGTTGAGGTTTCATAGTTTTGTAGACTCTGGATTCTGAGATTTGTGACATCCTCCCTCTATTTGATGAATGTCCTTCTTTGATGTATTTTTGCAATTGTTCAATAAGCTAACAAGGATTGCAAATAAGTCGCAGCATCAAGCTATTGCAGAGCGATTAACGGCGGTGAATTTTAGTGTTTTATGTTCCACCTTCGTTAATTGGATGTCACTTCCTGGTCTTTGTACACATTTTGGTGAAAATGCAAATGCTATTGAATGCAATGCTATTGAAGAGCCAAAAATTAAAAAAAAAAAAAAACCTGCTTGCAAATTCATTAAAGTATATCTCATCTGAATATTAACTTTTATGTGTAGTTATGCAAAAAAAAAAAAACATCCATCCATCATCCATATCTGCTTATCGGGTCACGTGGGAGCTGCTGGAGCCTATCCCAGCAGTCATTGGGCCAGAGGCAGGGTAAATCTGGACAGGTCACCAGCCTATCACAAAACTGACACACACACACACACACACACACACACACACACACACGGTCAATTTAAGAATTTTCAATTCAGCTAACCTGCATGTCTTTGGAGGCGGGAGGAAACTGGAGTACATGGAGGAAACTCATGCAGACACGGGGAGAACATGCAAACTCCACACAGTAACGCCAAGTCGGATTTGAACCCAGGACCTTCTTGCTGTGAGAAATGTCATTTGTATCTTCCTTATATCTTCTGTTCTCGTGTGTGTGAGAGAGAGCACGAGTGCCACAGGATGGGAATTAGTGAATAACCCTAGAGGGGGAAGATTTTATTTCTTGGGGAAAGAGCCACATCCCTCTGCTCCATATGGCCCCTCTGTATGGATGAGTCCCGGCAGCCCAATCAAACCAGGTTTGCTCACTGAAGCCAACTGCCTTAACAGTGTTTGTTTGTTTTTTGGCCTGATCACAGAACCCAACATTGACTTTATTTTCTTAAGATCGAGATTATTCCCTCTATACTTTACTCAGTAATGAACCGATGTAGCTCACAAACATTTCCACATACCACGGTGCCCTCCTCGGGTGCTGGATGCCTACCATTCATCTCCATTGTAATGCAACTTGGTGCCCGCTGGAGCTGATCCTGCACTGTTATTCTTATGGCAGCAGCCATATGGTTGATACTTAGTGCCACGTGCCTCTGGTGCTAACCAGGGGAGGTGGGGAATAGGATGCCGGAGGGGAGAAGGATTGGCAGGTTGGACTGCCATGAGAACAGGAAACCACAAAGTCTCCAAACTGACTTAATGGACTTTGTCTGGTTGGCAGCATGAGAATGGAGCTTTGGCTGGAACGGAAGAGTTTGGATTTGTAGGCAGTGGAGGTTGGGTTTGCAGCAGCATTAGCGAGGTTATGTTTCTCTTCTATGTACTGTAATGCACGCCACTATTATTTAATGTACCTTTGGCTGTCAATTATTCCATCTTTGTTCCCAGCCTCTTGAAAAACAAACAGTTATACTTAATGTTCTGTATAAACACAGAGCACTTAAAGATGAATCATACTTACTTGTAATTCAGCTTGTTAGGATCCAGTTTTTCTGCTTAAGTAACATCTGATATAAAGGTGATATCCTGTCATGCTATTATTCTTTACTTACCACATGTACTTTTGTATTACTGGTAAAGATTTAAAAAAAAAAATGCAGGCTTCTTATCTCTACATATCATTACTCATTAGAGGATGTCGCAAGAATGTTTTCTCTGCTTTTATTATTTGATTAGATAAGGGATAGATGCATATGTTTCTGTAAATGTTTGTTTCTGTTTCAGTGAAGATAAGTCTTTCTGCCTGTGCCGTGCACTGTGAATTTTGCTGCAGAAAGTTTTCCTCGATTTATTAGGAATCTTTGCAGAATCCTCACATCAGACTCTGCTATCTTTACAATAACTCTCTCTCTGCATTGGCTTATTGACTGGCTGTGTTAGAGCTTGATTTGACCCAATGCAGCAGCGTCACATCCTGAAATACGAGCTAAATCAATATTTGAGGCTGCCATCTGCCAATCAAATGACAGTATCACTTCTGATACATTAGTGTGTGTCACCTCCTTCATCGGTTATCAGCATCATATTGACAAATCTCATTTGAAAACAAAACTGAATGTCAAATCAAAGCTGCTTTCTAGTCGCAAACAGTGGACTGCTGTATGCACGGAGGTTTTTATCATCAAGTTCTTATGTTATAACAACAACATCCTGCCATCAAAGTAACAATAGCAGGATAATCTCCTTTATTTTACATGAATGATATGAACAACACACATTAGGCATCTCTGGAATGTCCTGGCTGCGGATGTGTGTTGCACAGGACAATGCTGGATGCTCGGAGCAGTAATGAGCAGATACTCCTGGCCTCCTAATTGCTTGCCAGGCCCGTGCATGGCTCATCAGAGAGCGGCTTAATTAGCCATCACTACCCAGGCAAGCATGAGGCTAAGGCTCGCACTACTTGTGCCTGCTCGCTTCAGCTAAGATGCTTGCAGAATAAGTAAGTAGCTCCATTCATTCTGCATTGCTGCCACTAATGAACACAGTTTAGCCCGGAGGTCTTGATCATTGTGTCGCACTCCATCTTGGTCTTACTGCAGTTGCTGTGTTTGTAACCACAGTTTGCTGGTGTTATTCCAGTGTTTGGTCTTTTTTTTTTCGTACTGTTAAGCATCAATGTAATGAAGTGCTTCCTCGTTTTGATATTGGGGTCTCTAGTGCAAAACTGACTCACTGGGAGATAAGTGTCTTCAGCTGCTGGCAATCAATTTATTTGCCCTCTAATGTTGAATACGTGTGTAGAATGAATGCTAAAAGACATGGAAAGATGGTGGAGAAAAGAGTTGAAATTGCTGTCTATGTGCATTTCCTTTCACTCTGAGAAATTAGCCTTTCAATGGAACTACACAACCCCTCACGGGCCATTACACTATACTGGAAAAAAAACAATCACATGAATATAGGAAGAGATTTTAGAGCCTGTTTCAATATTCACCCTCTTCATGTTGACAGCAGAATGTCAACGAAGAAATGCGATCCCTTTATTCTGTTTACACATGAGTAATTATGCGTTGTTATTAGACATTCTTTGCTGGCGTCTAGATAAGTCAGATATTGCACCGTGTGAAAGAATGTGAGTGAGAAGAGATGTGTATGTGTGAGTGTTCAACCCAAAGAAGTGTGTTTTCATGTGGTTTTAGAAGTGGAAGACATTCCTGAAGCCGTCCTTGGAAAAGTTGCCACAACCCTGAAAGAAAAGAGACGCCCGCACATAATGCAGTATTGATTGGCGCTTAAATCAGTTTGATAACAGCTTTGTCAAATCAGCTCTTTTAACAATCAGATTAGAGCTTTTAGTACAATCGATTGGGAGGGATTTCAAATCTACAAGATGACAGTTACAGAGGAGCGTGCAGCTCAAGCTCGGCCACCCATGAAAAGGATCTAAAGCCTGCGTCGACAGTTCACATTTACTTTTCTCATACGGCCCTGCAACTGTACAGAAAGAGTTGCTGGAATAGAGGAATAGAGGCAACCTGAACCAGTGCAGAGCAATAGATACTCAGATAGCAAACTCTAAAGATACTTTACAGTACATCACACAGATTTGGTTCATCTGTATCTGAAGATACAGACGGCAGCAGCATTATTTTAGTCTGTGTGCTGAATGATGCAGGAAAACATGAAATGCAACAGAGATCAACGTGTCAGCTCACTGCATTTGTCCTTTGTGGAGTCGCAGAACAACAAGCAGCAGCATCATATGGATTCTCGCAGCCAAATCTGAATTTATCTCATGTAGTTTGACATCCGGATGAAACAAACACCACACGAAATGCCATATAAATAAAGACAACCCCGCAGTGATTAGGTGATTATTTCATAAAAACATACTCCACCAAGGTTACCATCATTTGCACCTTTAAATATAAAATATTATGCTGTTAAATCCTGTATTTCAGTGTGCATTTGGGAAAAATTAAAAGTGGCTTTATGAATTACCACACCAGTTGGCAAAATGGAGCTAGAAAATGGAGGTATTCACTGGTAATTGCTAGTATTCTCTATGTTCAACTGAAAGGTGCTCTCCTGAGCTATAATTCTGGTTGCCAAGTCAGCAAGAGGCGACGGTGAGACTGCGCTCGCTTCTCTCTTGGGCTTCTTAATTGGCTTTGTTATTGCAGACCGGTGCAGGTTGAAGGCAGGAAGAGAGAATCTGGGCTTTGGTATATGGAATACAGAGCTTTTTCACCGTGACCCTCCTCCCAGGGGCAGAGTGTTCACAGCTGCTCCCTCTAGAGAAGGTGACCTGGCTTTGGATCCCTCTCCGTGCTTCTCCCAGCGGACACCCCACACCCCCACTCACCCATCCATCCATCCACCCCACACGCAGCTCATTCATTCCTCTCCTCTCAGAGGTCATTTCCTGCGCCATCATGGAGCTTTCTCCTCCCTCTCTTTCCGCACCCATCCTCCAGCCTAGTAGGGAGTTGCTAATTCTCTCCACTCTGAAAATTTCCACATTTTTCCGGCGTGGGATGTCAATGCCTCTTGAGTATCTCACTCTGGCATCGCCCACCCTCTTGTGAACACACACACACACACACACACGCCATAGATGCAATTCTTCGCATGAGTTCGACCCCACGCTTACTGGGCTTTTAGAAGTGAGAACGCAGGGGTTTCATACATGGCAGTCATAATAGAATTTTTGGGTCACGCCACAGAGACATTGACATATTTACTGACTGTGATGATCACGGAGTAATTCTCCCACTGACCACTCTTTTCAGAAGCTTAAGAATAAATGCCTCTGGTGCTCACAGCAATTTTCCAGCGAATGATTGGGAGTGTGTGTGCACGTGTGTGTAAAAGAGAAGGGAGGTGCAAACCTGGTGATTTATCATGTTAGAGCAACACAATCAACTCCCTACGTTCTTGACCTATTTTCCAATACAGCATATTATCATTATTGGTCATGAAGCCTTTAATTAGCTGTCTACCACTGTGCTTACTTGCATATGTCATAGTGCATGTACAGAATTAAAAAAAAAAATAAATAAATGAAACGATATACATTTTTTAAAGCCTTTACAACATGACTTCTAAAAGCCTGTCAAGTACACATTAGTGTATATGTGACTTGATTATGCAGAATTAGTCTATTTATTATGAGGAAACTGCTTTTGAGCTGTCACAGCTAAGGCTGTCTCATTTCTTGTAAACACAGCTTTGGAGTCCATTCGTGGTATTAATGTTGTAAATGAGCATTCTAAGAATAGACCGAAGAGGAGTGTCAGAAACAAGATAATCATTTCACCCTATATTAATGCTTCTCGATGTAGTTATTAAGTGATCTTGGTGTCTTGTTCAGGCTTTATGCTAACCCTGCTTGAGTGCTCAATTATTCGGCACAGATTAAAGGCCTGTTACTAAATGACAAAAAAAAAAAAAAAAAAANAAAAAAAAAAAAAAAAAAAAACTCTGAAAAACATCAAATTTAGAATGATAGACGCTCACATTGTGTTAGATATTGTAAAGCGAGATTATACAGTTTTAAAACATGTGCTTTGTTTGTTCCAACTCCTTTTAAACGAAGTCTTTTCAAAACTGAAAGCTGCATGAAAACTGAAGAAAAGAATCAGATCACTTAAGTTCTAATGGTAATAAGTCATAATTAGTCCAAACTGTAATTACATGTTAGTGACAATAAACTCAGAATGATGAGCAATGAGAGAATGGTTGGTAAATTGATGCAAGCATTGATATCCTGCCTCTGCTGAATGCAACTGATGTGCATCAACAGTCGCATCTGCAGAGCATGAATGCAGCTCGATTTGGGCTGAAAAGCACAGCTAAATGTTTGGCTTTTCAGCTGTTCGGGGCTCTTGTTCCCGTCTGATAAAGCATCAGGAGCCGTTTTACGATTTTTGGTTGTTAAATTGGCAGAGTTTCAGTTCATAGAAACTTTCACTAGTGAAACGTTACGACAGGTCAGCTAGTGTAGGTACTATAATACTTTAATTAGGCCTTGTTTTTTGTTTTTGTAGTCCATCTCAACTGTACCGCAAGCAGTGTGAAATATCAAAATGTCATCTCATTCCTTATTTTTTCATTTTTAGGTCTGTGTTCTTTCTGTGCAGCATTTCAGAAATCCTTTTGTAATTAGGTTCACGTGCTAGAATCCCCATTTATTCTCCATTTCTACAGTGGCTTCCTCCTGCCACACCAGTAAAACCAACCGCAGGGGTGAAGGCAATCAGCTANCTACAGTGGCTTCCTCCTGCCACACCAGTAAAACCAACCGCAGGGGTGAAGGCAATCAGCTAGAAAGCACTCAGCGAGGCCAGAAACTTGATCATGTTTCAACCAGGACACACTCATTACAAATGCAGCATAACTCTTCATTAATGAGCTGGAAAATGGCAAGTAATCAAATCCCTTCAATGTAAGGAAAGAAGAGCTAAGGTGAGCATGATTAGCTGAGTATGGGACAAAATGTGTGCGTGGGTGGGGGNGTGGGTGGGGGTGGGGGTGGAGTAATATGGAAGGGGAGCCCATTGGTGCTAATGGTGACCTTACATTAGCACCTCATGATTCACTTTCATAGTGTCTCCTCCACAAGCGAGGCCATTCAAATAGCCGTGTTCACCTCTGGGCAAGCAACAATGGGCCAGTTGAATAGCTTTTAGAATTGCCCCCCAAAAATCCTTTAAATTTCTCAAGCAGTGCTCCAAGCAATTATCGAAAGCAGCGTGCTCATCCAGAGAGAAGCCTTTGTGCAAAGACTATTGTGTGACGGCGATATTAAGGGCGAGCCAGCCTACAAATCAATATCCACTGTCACCAGAAGAATGACATTTCTTTACTGAATGTTCCAAATAGAGCAGGAGCATATAACACATTGATTCCAATTGTTTCTTTAAGGAAAAATAAGCCATTTGAGTAGGGCATTATATATATATATATATATATATATATACATATATATATAATTTGAAGGTTCAAAAGGCGTTAGATATTCTAAACAGAGACACTGGGACAGATTCATAAACCATAGCACATGATTTACCACATTGCTATGTGCAAATATCACAGCGCAACCACGTTCCTTCCTTCATTCATAAAAGCCTGTTACTGACATATTTTAGCATTTGCCTTGAAAGAGGCGTTACTGTGATATTTCCTTATTCACATGCCACGTTAGCTATTCATAAAAAAAACTGACACGCAAAAATTAAGACCTGCTTCATTTGGGTGGTAATTGTCAGCGGTATGAAATCTGGGCGACGTTTAAAACTGTATTTGTCTTGCATATGTTAGTGATCAGTAACTTTGATAAACTCACTCAGCTGATCAGTCAGTTTTTAAATGGTGAATTTTGATCTGATCGCACACACGTTCTTGTGGCGCCCTGCTTCATCTGCTCTCTCTTCCCTACACACACACATGCACACACACACACCCCACCACCCTGCGCAGTGCAATCACAAACTAGGAGGTTAATATGCACGTTTACCTGTTATTTTAGCGTCAGTCTATTTTAGCGTCAGTCTGAGGAGCTCAAAAGCAGAATGTACATTTCCTTTGCCAGTTTTTCACTTTAAAACCAGACAATCAAGATAAATGGTGGCTGGTAGATATGCAGCAGCTCATTAACACTCTGATCTTCATTGGCTTTTGCCTGTCACAACCCACAGCAGCGCTACCTTCATGTGACAGCAGTGCGCTGATTATTGTAGGAGAAGTTTTATGAATGAGCTTCAATTATCACGGCACACATTAAGGCAACGCTGCACTCCTGAATCTGGGCCATTATGTTTATTTATGTGAAGTGTAAAAAAAGCGTTGAAGTTGTGGAAGATTTTGTGTTAATTAACTTTTGCAATACTGACACTTGATTAAAACAGGAGTGAAGATATAATTGTTGCCTCAAAGATGTTTGAGATAATAACTGACATCTCACCCAAAACATTAAATGTGATTATGACCTTTCTAATTTCTGAATAATGAGAGGAAGGTTGTGTTCATTTTTAGATGTGTAGTCTTTGAGTGCCATTTTTGGTTGATAGCAAATGTATAAAAAGTATTGCTTCAGTCATTAATTAAGACTTTATAAAAAAATTACACTTGCTACATTGCAGAAATTTAGAGAAATTATCTGACAATAAATTAAACTTTTAAGTGTTTTCTTTGACACAAACACTTGAGGGGAAAATGATTGAACTTTGTTTGTGCAGCTGTACTCGTACACTATTATCATTGTGAATAATCAAGGGGATTTTTACATGGGGCTAGCTATTGGTTGTGCTTAAAGTAACTTGGAATGATTTCTGCTCCCAGCTGTGGTGTTGTCCATGTTTGTTCAGAAAAATCCCAGCAGGGACCCCCATCAACATCATGGCACTAATTTGATTTATGGCATTTTGTATGCTAATGCATTATTTGAAAGGGATGCATTTCTGAACAAAAGCAGAAAAAGTCAGAGAGAATAAATCTGCTCTGCATTTTGAAAAGCATCCAGGATGATGAAGCATTTTTAACCGCGTTAAAATGCATTGTTTTACTTGGCTGATGCCGCTGACAGTATATGGCCATTGCAGTAAAAGTTTCTAGTAGAGACAGTTAGTATGCAGAACACGTGAAGACTGATTACATTGTTATGCAGTGAAGCGCATTAGGCATTTTCCTTTACAAACTAGTCATATCCCTGCTTTGATTGTTAAAGGACCATACCAGCAAATTCATGTTTGATCCCAATAAATACTACCCACTTACCAACCTCCATTTTCCAAAACATAAAGCTGACTTTTACTTTTAGTGTAATTTTTCCAAATCCTCTAATCTTTCAAAACCCACCATAACATTCAATGTTTCGCCTGCTAACACATATGTACGATTATAGAAGTCAGTCGTTTTAATTTCGTAGATGTGATTACATTCCATGTTGGAGACATACATTTTCTTCTGTGTAGCTTTGTGTTGGATCATCTAAATGAAGTTATTTCAGCAAAATATTTAACAGACATCATTTGCTGTGATGGATTACTTATCTCAACCACATTTCAAGTCTCTACAAGTTGATTTTAAAGGCGTACTGGAATTAACTGAAACCAACGGCATTCTGGAAAGTCAGAAAAATTCTAAAATTTACCGTTCCAGTAACATGTTTTGGAAAATGGTTGGCAGTAATGTAACATGTTTACAGGTTGTACGTATTGAGTTCAAATATGGAAAATCAAATGTGTGCTCCTTTAATTTCGTCTCTCTGTGGCCATTTACTCTCAGTAAGTTTCCATTTTTCTTCAGGCTGAAGCCACAGAAAGCAGCGAAGCCTCGAGTCTCTGTCTGCGTCCTAGAATCAGACAGTAATGGGCGTCTCCATTTGAATCTAAATACAGACATGAATTCTTGCTGCTGCAGCTGAATCTGCAGCATTTTCTCTTTAGGGATGTATTTTATGCTCGCTGTTTTTAATTTCTGCAGCTTCTCCACAAAAGACAGAAATAAAGAGTTCTACAGGTTGAGGCATGAGTTTCGCCAGTTTTATTGCAGAAGTGAAAATACACATTTTGTGTTGTAGATATTTGATGTCATTTAACTGTCTTCACGTAATTTAATTATTGTTTGACAAATTAATTTGCTCATATTATTCAGTGAAATTTTCCATACAATTTCTAGGTCCTGTCACTTTCTGATACTAGAGTCATTAATAAGCTGTAGTGTGTAGGAGAGCTACAGTATTTGGCTCTTATTTAAGCAGTTTTTTTTTTTTTATATATATATATTTGTACTTTATATGGCAAAAAAAAATGTCACGTAACATAAATTGCAAACAAAGTTGGTTGAACTTCAGACGCGCTGAGCTTTTTATAGGTTATAGAAAGAGGTGACGTATTATCATTTTTGTCCCATTTGTAGTTTCCATAATTGGATAATCTCATGAGTCTTATTTCAGCATATTTATAAATAGAAATGGAAATAAAATAAACGAGGTACATCTAAACAAAGGTTTTTCTAAGCATATAAACAACATAAAGATCTGGATTGGTTTTGAATGTAATTATTATTTTACGCACCATTTGGGACGTATTTCAGGTTACTGTTATGCTCTGTAATCACACTGTCGAAACAGTGCAACTAGAAACTAATATTTGTCTGAGTTTACATGCCGGATCTCTGTTATTATTATTATTATTATTATTATTATTATTTACATGATGGTATGGGTTATGTAAGAGGAGGGGCCATGTAAAGTGTAGTAAAGGCAACTTCCTCCACATTTTATTTGCCGTATTGACTTTGTAGCAGGAAAAGATTGCAACATGAAAGCCCAATCCCTTTGAGTGATCGTACCAATACAAAGGTGCTGTTCGTTGTGAGCTGTCGATAACCGTCGTGCTCGGCTGAAAGATAAGTTCCTCCGTGATGAAGCTGCGTGATCGGTGCTGCGGCGCTCGCTGGGCGGCAGGGCTGTTTCAGGACAGAGTCAGTGAGTAATACTGCATGCTGGCTCTCATTGCAGCCGATTACTTATCTATTGATTGAAACCAGCGTTGTGCAGATGGATGCCTTTGGAGTGTGACAAGTGCTTTAACAACCCCAGAACCTTAATGCTCCTTAACGTCACTCTGGGTCCATGTTAAATAATGTCCCATCTCTAAGTCACCAGGATTCACTCACGGTCAATCCCAGCAACGGAAAAGGGATCCATCTTGATTGGTTGTCTTCAAGCCAAAAGATCTATGGCCGCAATTACATATAGCCACTCCTTGCTGCAGTTTGCAAGATGTAATAAATAGCATTAAGGACTGTGAAAATCCTTTAAATACACTTTCCCCCTTCCCTTCCTGCTTGACAGTTAGAAAGAGCAATGAATTCCCTGCGATCATTGGAAGCAGCCTGTGAGAAGCAGAACGCCGTTTCTACTGCTTATCACTTTCACTTAGACTGCTCAGGAGATTTAGTCACAGAGGCAAACAGATGTGTGTGTGTGTGTGTGCCTCCACACAAACACACACACACTGTAACACAGTGCCAGCACTTTTATTGTTCATATCAGGCTGGGAATAAACCACGGTGCGGTGCAGCACTTGGCTTTTTGTCCCATTGACGATTTCTTTCACATTAAAATACACGTCAAAACACCGCTGGCTTCCTGTGTTCTCCTCCATGTGGACCCAGACTCTTGTTATAACCACTAAGTGTTGTCTTAGATTCCTCCTGCCAGGTTCTGGAACAGGTCCATCACATCTTTACAAGTAGCCTTAAGCCAGCCAATTCAATCAGGTGTATAATTTGAGAATGTTAAAGGCTGACACAGCCTCACGAATGTTTAAGCTGAGCCTGGCATCTTCTGAAGTCAAGCTGAAAATGTCTTTACATCAGGCTGAAAAGCAGCAGGAAAAGGCTGATATTCCCATTTATTATATGGGAAGCAGCAGACATGCAGCAGCATTTATTAGTTAGATTAAACTATAACTGGTGATTGCTCAGTTTGCAGTCATCAATACATCTTTCACTGTTTAATTTTAAGGTGTTGGCTGATTGTGGAAAGTTATAATCAAAGTCTGGACAACCCAGAATTTGTCCATCTTAGGATACATAACACTAACCTGCCTATTGTTTCCAAGCAAACAAATGATATTGTGTTTTCTCTGGTTTCGCTGTAATTTGACCTTTTTTCTCAAAGCTGCACATCGCAGACAGATAAAAAAAAAAACAGACATGATGACAAATCAGCATTTTACACATTTCATGGGAAAACTGACATGACACCTGTTATCATCTCAGATGCTTTAGCCCCAAAAACATTTCCATAAGGGCATCCACACCCAGCACAAGGAGGTTTTTTTTTTTTTNGTTTTTTTTTTTTTGTTTTTTTGCCTTAAAGGACCATACCAGTGATTTTGCATGTTTTAGCCTATAAATATGACCCCCAGTAAATAACATCTTGTGTTACTGCCAGCCACTTTCCAAAATATAAAACCATATTTTAGTTTTGCTGTTATTTTGCCAACTCCACTAATCTTTCAAAATGAAACTTTCAGGTGATACACTCAACTTCAAATTCAATGTTTTGCCTGCTAACGCTTAAGTATGATTGTAGAAGGCACGGTTGTTTTCATTTCTCAGTAAGAGCCATCTTCACTCCTGAGACTATATTACTTGTTAGAGACAAACATTTTCTTCACTGTAGCTCTGTAATGGATCGGTTAAATTGAAATAACTTAGACAAAAAACAATGACAGCATATTCTTTGCTGTGATTAATTACCTCAAGCATGTTTCAAGTCTGTACAAGTTGGTTGTTATAGGCTACTGGAATGAACTGAGACTAATAGCTGTCTGGAAGGTAGGAAAATAAATTCTAAAATTTACTGCTCTGGTAGCATGTTTTGGAAAATGGTTGGCAGTAATATTGTGTGTGTGTGTGTGTGTGTGTGTGTGTGTGTGTATTATATTTATTGGGCTCANGCAGTAATATTGTGTGTGTGTGTGTGTGTGTGTGTGTGTGTGTGTATTATATTTATTGGGCTCAAACATGCAAAATCACCAGTATGGTCCTTTAATCTTTATGTATGCTGTCAGCAGCATCATCTAACTTCATAACTTTAGACCAGTCAGAATTTATTGCATCTGCAGCAAATTGCAGAAGACAGACTGTCATTGTATTTTAATAACTGATATAACAGTGGTTAAAATAGGCTGTTTATTTCTCAATAAATATGTAAAGTCAGTTTCTTAGAACAAAGGCAAAGAATGTGCAGTGTTGTGCATTTTTATTGAGCTGGCTTTGATTTTGTAGCTCTTTATTAAATAGTCTAATTCAAGTACATTTAATTTTTCTAAACAATTCTTTCAGGGATTCAAACAAAGTTTGTATTTTTTTTAAAAATCGAACATCAAAGAAGCTTATTTTCACAGAACAACCCTTTGGCGTAGAATTCACAAAAGGATTTCTGTGTTGGTTCAGGATGTTATTGCTTTTTCCTCATTTTTATTTTTGGCAAGATTACAATTTCTCTCTAACTCACTCTCACACAGTTTTATTCACTCAAGGGTGCTTTCCATTTGCACTTTACCAAAGTGCAGGAACAGCCTCCCTCTGAGAGCAACTGGTCCTCACTTAAGCACAAGCTTGAAAATAGCTGGACACTGTTGCCAGTCTATGAAAGAATACAGTGATAACTGAATGTCCTGCTGAACTCGACCATTTGCCATCTCCACTCTCATTTAACAGAGATTCTCCTTGATGATTTCCTGCTGAAAATCAATGATTCACTCACTTTCAGAACAGCAGCTCCTCTGAGGGCGTTGGCTCGGTTTCTCCCAGTGGCAATGATTTCAATCAAGAGGCGTGTGAATTCTTGGGCTTTTCACAATAGAATAGAACGCTATGTAATAAATTGGACAAATAAGTCATTTCTCCGTGGAAGATGGATTTAAATTGACTTACAGCGTGACCTCGCAGTGCACATGCATTACAGACATATGCTGTATGCACACTGACGCACATTCTCTCTCTCATTCTACAGGCCGCCATGACAGCATTTTAGCTCTGTGATTACGTTATTTGAGAATGCGGAGACGCTCTCAGAACCACAGGAACCTCAGTGTTATATTAAAGGCTGTTCTCACACACAGACGTGTTATTATTTTTGACATTTATCAACTGCAGGCCTGCATCTGCAAGACTTGTAGCTAAAAGTCAAAGTCAGTTGAGGAGTGAAAAGAATATAGAGAGCAATAGTAAAAATGTCAACAGTATCAACCTTCTGGGCTGTAGAAGGAGTCATAGCCGTGGGATGTATTCTGGTCAATGGATGCTGCAAAAAAAAGGGTGGGGCTTGTTTTAGTGCGCATATAGTCGCTTATCTGATAAAGATATATGCCGCACATCTTGACTATGCAGGATGGTTACATGCTGTCCGTGGTGCTGAACATCATGGCGATATTAAATATTTTACAGAGGCTTATTTTAAGTATAGGTATGTATAACATGTACGAGAGTTCTCTAAGCTGTATTTATGATTTCAAGGCTTAACATGAACAACCCATTTTAAGCTCCACAGCTCTGACCTTCAAACACTATGCACATGAATATTCGGCCAAAGAAATTAAGTGCGAAACATGCTTTATAGTGTTGACCCCTGGATAATATGAAACACTGATCTCCAACTTCGACTTAAGCCATAAAACATCAGAAATAACTAGATACAGACCAATCTACAAACATTTTAGATTTCTGCATCATGGAGCTCCAAATGTGGCCTTTCCCTACAAATGTGGTTATGGAAGCAGCGGAACTATGCAAAATCTCCAGAAGACTGCAAATGATATTGTTTTTTGTATTTACTGCGTATTGTTTTACTTAAGGTTATTCATCCCAATCGTATCTAATTCTAATTATCATGTAGAAACACTCAGCACAATATAAACAATCAGGTGAGGAAAATGTGCTGCTTCCTGACATCACATCAACACCCATGTAATAAAACTGTAAAAGCCATTAAAATGCATTGATGGAAACGTCAGAAGTTACGATACATCTGTCCTTTAGCGTTTGAGTTACACTTGTGTTGTTTGGCGTACTGAGCTATCTGTTATCATTTAGTTTCCTTTCTGTGCAGACTGAAGATTGCCAGAGGCCAGCAGCGTTATTTTAAAATATGCCTTCAACCCCATTAAACACTCATAACCACGTCAGTATGACCCATATATCAGGAAACAGTGGAATTGTTTTGAAGTCAGCATCTGACAGGTTTGTCTAAAGGGCTAATTTTTACAGTTAATTTGACAGCTAAAGCTCGCAGTGTAATGGTGCTTTAATCCTGTAAAATCGTTACAAAGTGCTGGCAGCTTTAATCCCACATAATCATTCAAATAAAAATGTTTTACCCAGTTTTTCCCTTCAGTCCTAACAAACAACATGTGCTGCATGCGCAGTCATTATAGCATGGATGTGCATGGCTGTGTCTTAATTAGACTGTTGGTGTAAGGATTTGGTGATTTGGATTAGGATTAGCAGTTTTAGCAGTGAAAGTGATTTTAAAGGACCATACTGTTGATTTTGCGTGTTTGAGCCAAATATATACAACCTGCATACGTTAGATGACTGATAACCATTTTCCAAAACATAAAACCGTATTTTCATTTTCTTTTAATTTTGCCCAATCCCCTCTTCTTCTTCTTTTCCTTTCGGCATTCCCTTCAGGGGTCACCACAGCGAATCATCTGCCTCCATC
>VXCM01001419.1:0-48305 GCA_014773175.1 Lucifuga dentata | reverse complement strand
GGGCCAGCTTAAAAAATAAGAATGGGATAGAAGGAGATAAAAAAAAAAAGGTTTATTGCACAAAAGCAACAAAAAGAGAGGACAGCTGGAAATTGAAAGAAGGGCTTTATTTTTTCCAAACTGTGAAGGATTTTAAGATCCTATCCATCACATCTCCTGTCTCTTCTCAGAAGGTTGAGTCTCACACACACACACACACACACACACACACACACACAGTGGCCTGCACGTGGTTCATTGGGTGGAGCTGTGCTGCTGAAACATGAAACGTTGTGAGTTTCTGCTCTGAATTATAGGCTGTGTGTTTGGGTGTGTGAGCTGGAGAAGTGGGTTGTAAACTTGGTCTGTTTATATCTAGCTAAAAATACAGAGTAGTGTAAGTCACATCAATATACACACACACACACAGATACGAACCAACCACGACTATTTTTTTTCCTGTTTTTAAATCTCTCATCTAAGCTGCCAGTCTTATTCTGTCCCTGTGATTTTGTGTGTGTGTGTGTGTGTGTGTGTGTGTGTGTGTGTGTGTGTGTGTGTGTGAGAGAGAGAGAGGGGCAGAGAGAGGAGGCTTTGTGCCAGGTCATGCAGAGAGCTTCATCTGTTGCTGCAAAACGTAGAACTCATCTCTCATCTCCTCACATTACCCCATCACAATAATCATTCCATCAGATTAGCTTCATCTTGCTTTCCACAATTTTTTAAGCTAATCAAGACTACATACATATTTAAAAAAAACTGTTTACATCATAGTCTGTCTCACTACAGTTTCAGCCACCTTCAGTCTCTGCAGCTCCAGTGGAAAATGCCATTTTACAAGTAATTGGTGGTTATTTAGTCATTTATATTCACGCAGCTGGTATATAGATTTGTTGTTACTCACTTAACAATGTGAAACAAATATTATTACAGCCTGCTTGTCACACACTCACTCATTCCCCCAACAACTGCAGATACTTACTGTGCACAGCCCTCATTAGAGCAACCTCTGGTAGCTGATTATAAGAATGAGCACGTACACAGACACGTATACATACACACACATGCACGCTCACACATGCAGTCCCTGGCCTTCCACATCAGTTCCTCCCTGTCAGAGAGAGCTCATTACTGCCAGAATCTGGCCCTCACACTGAGCCAACCTGCTTTGCTATGCAGTGTTTTTACACTGGCACAAAATGTCAGCTTGCTAAAAGCCTCTGTGCTCCATTCTTCCCGCTGAGAAGGGAGGGAGAGGGAGAGAGAGAGAGAGGGAGAGAGAGAGAAAGAGAGAGAGANTCCCGCTGAGAAGGGAGGGAGAGGGAGAGAGAGAGAGAGGGAGAGAGAGAGAAAGAGAGAGAGAGAGAGAGAGAGAGAAGTTGAAGGGAAAGATGGAGAAAAGTAGTGAAAAGAAAGCAAATGTAGTTACAATGAAAGACCAGGGAGAGGCGAGAAGGGGGGGGNGGGGTATGGCAAGGAGGCTAAAAAGAGAGAGGACAAGCTGTTAGTCAGAGAGAGGGAGGAGGCATCACAGCATGATGAGATTCATGTTTCCATGAGTCTTATGGAGTGTTACGGGGCATTATTTACAACTATTTCCAGCTCCATATCCCCCTAATAGTTATTAGTAGAGTGAGCGACCACGTTTTTCACTCCTGATTAGGAGCTCACGATTAAATATTCATTATTTCTGTTTGCATCTATAAATATGTCCACAAAGCAGAGTTAAATACCCTGAGCCCCACATCAATGTTGTTTTGATGTGCTGGATGAGAGGAAGAAAGAGAATATGAGAGGAGAAGCGCTGCTGCAGTACTCCGTGTACAACATCACACCCACTCATTTAGACTGATACACGCAATGCAGTCTCTCCTACCCTATGTAGGCATAAATGATATGCTGCTGTGGAAATTCAGCAGTAGAATCAACATAGAGTATCCTCAGATCTCTGCTTTTGCTCACTCGTTTGGTAGAATTTGTGTTCTAATGGCAGAACCCAGATCAGAGGAGCATCTCTTAATGGGAGCCAGGAGGCTAAATGCTGGTCTGCCAGCCTGTTTGTCAGTTCCCAGTTGATAATCTTTATTTGGACTTCATTCTGTGCTGATTTACGCTGCAGATTCTTGCAGTTGGGTGGTCAAAGTTGTGGGGGTTTTGTTTGCGGTGTCTTTTTTTATGTGGAAGAATAAACATTTTTGATGGTTATGTTTTTGATTTGAGCATCACGGAGCACATAAACTGTGCGAGCCATAAACTGTGCTGTCTGGATTGTATCATATCGTGTTTTCAGAATTAGCGTGAACAAAGGGGCGCCGTCTCGGCCTCCACCTGTGCCATGACTCAGATTGTAACCTTGACAACCATGTGAAGGTCAGTGGGGAGTGTCTTGTGACAGACTGCTGCCATGGTGATAGAGGAGAGAAAAGGGGTTGCTGGGACCGACATATCAAAGCATCGCTCACAGATGTTCAGATGTACATCAAAGTGTCTTTGCTTCTGTGTGTGTGTGTGTGTGTGTGTGTGTGTGTGGGTNGGTGTGAGTGAGTGTGAGTATGTGTGTACACTTGACTGTGTGTATTAGAAAATTGGTAATAGGCATTAGTATGCATTAGGCAAGCACTAAGCTGCGTGGTGTCTGAAGCTATAAAACCTTAATACTGGGACTGGGAGGAGAGAACATTCGCTAACTACTAAAATGCTGTAACTTCCCTTTTGATGTGGTTAACTCATTAGGCCGATAGAGCCACGAGGCCCCACAAGCCCAAATGTAAGTTATTATTCTCAATAGACACCCACAGACATGCTGCTGCTATCAGCCGACATTATAGATCAGTCCTGTCCAATAAGGGCCTGTTGATATTTGTAGGCCTGTTTTTAATTGAATTTTCAGTAAATTTACGGGTGAATATAGAACTGCAAAAGTCACAGCAATGACCCTTGATATATTAAAGTGTATCATTAAAGTGTTAGCAAACATTTGCCTTGCAAGTAGGACATTGCATTGGAGAAAAAAAAAAATCAGTCTAAAAGCCAAAAATTTTTTTTGCAGTTTTCTATGGGGAAGTAGGCATGAACCTATGGGAGTCAACCGGGTAGACCCACAAACCAATACAGTGAACAGAAAGCTGCTGCCAAGGTGTTGATTCTCAGTAAGTTAAACAATACAAACACTTCTTTCACATTACAAGGAGTCATGTTGTTCAGATGCAGCTTAATGGACATTTGAAACAAGTAATTTGAGCAAAATTCAGCCGGTGAAATCAAATTACTCCACTGATATCAAGAAAATGACATTTCCAAAATCTTCTTCACATCACATAATAAAATCAGTCATTTTCTCCCAGATACTATATGTCCGTGAACTCAGCATAATTTTATAGTCTGTTTATGGAGCCCTGCTAGATAGATTCCAAGTTAGAAAAAACAGTTTGACACCATGCAGAAGTCCAAACTAAAGCCACTGATGTGCAGATTTGAGCATAGAGATTGGAGCAGGGAACTCATCGATCCACTTCCAGGTCATTAAACCCAGGAGCCATGTTGTCGGGAAAGGAAGCATCACACATTGGAGATCAATAGTACATAGAGAGATCTGGTCAGAGAGGAGAGACTGGTTGAATCATGCCAAAAAAGACAAAAATGAAAGCTGTAACAGCTGTATGATCTAATTGCATCAGGATGTCACATTCTCAGCATTCTTGTACAAAACTCCTCCACTGCCTCATTGGGAATGCTGATAGTCCTGAATACAGCACATATGATGTACAAAACAAATTATGAAATTAAATGATGTATTTGCTTAGATGCAGATGTTTGAGATTGAAAGGATGGACAGATCAGATCCCCTTTTTTTTTTTTTTTTNTTTTTTTTTTTTTTTTTACTGTGTATTAGGAATGGACAGATGTCAGGACAGAGGAATGGGATGAGAGGAGGAGGAGAAGAGGGAGATTATTTTAGTGGAGTGGCCTGCCTGTGGATTATGGCGTGGCCATCTGCCACTGTGGGATTATAATCCTACAAAGAGACAGGCACAGAAAGAAAGGATCTGGACATGCCATGAAATGTCCACATATTATATACTTTTTACACAGTGCTAGTAATACTTAGGATTACAGCAACAAATTCAAGCTTGCATAAACAGTTATAGTTTGAGTTAAAGGATTCCATCAGCATAGAATTGTTGAATTTTTATAAAGTACTTTGTGGGATTTTGAAAAAGGTTTAGGAATAAGAATCACTCTTTTATCCCTCTCTTTGACTCTATCTATCTCTATCTCTCTCGCGATAGATAGATAGATAGATAGATAGATAGATAGATAGATAGATAGATAGATATCTTTCAGTCTGTCTCTGTGTCTGGCATGGTTTTGTGACAGCAGAATGACACTTTATACCAGCCCAAAACCACCCACACCCTCATCCTTCCATCTTTCCCTCCCTCCCTCCTTCCTCACCATTCTCTCTCCCCATTGGCCAGTTCCTCATGCGCTCAGCCCATCAGCTCCTCCCCTTTTCAGTCCAAACCAGACAGAGAGAGGAGATTAGGAATGCACTCCGCTTTTCACTGGCCTGCTCCCTCCCTTTTTCTCTTTCATTCACACACCCCTCCTCCATTCTCTCACTCCCCTCCCTCTCTCAGCTTTGGGGAAGAAGCGACCAGACCCTGTCCTTCTCTCTGACAAACATTACAAACCAAAAGACAGACAGAAAGCGGGAGGTAAAAGATCAAACAAACTTGCAAGGAGAGCGAAGCAGCTGAAGTGGTGATTGATTCAGTTGGATTGAGGACTGGGTGGGATCCCTGCTGTCCTCTCCTGTCCTCCTGAGCATAGCGCTGCAGGGCTGGGAATTCTTTCCCAGTCCCACTCCAGTTTCCCCCAGCTCAACCAGCTCCTATCTAGGATGCTGTGAAGGATGGTCCACCAGGAAAACTGTTCTTACCAGGTAACATAGACCTCTCAGGGTTTGATGACATAACACACTTTGCACTGATTTGTAATTTCATGAAGATGTTGACTTGGGTAATAGCTTCAAATGTTTCACTCACCGTGTGAATCTTATGTTTATTCCACTCCCTCCAGTTGAATTTTATTAGAACGCCTTTAAAGTCCTGTTGTTTTTCTTGGTGTTGGACTTGCGTGTCATTGCTTAGACTCATTTGTGTGTGGGAGTATTGGTCCGTCTTTTGTGTTACGTGATTGTGTTTTGAATCTGATGGCCGGCTGGTTGCTAAGAGAGCACTTGACTCAGTGAAATAATGTCCTACCTCCCCTCCACCTCCTCTTCATCCAGCCTCATCAATCCATGCCAGAGAGTCGTGAGATGTACTTAGCTGTGTGCTGAGTCCTTAAATATAAGTCAAGTTTATAGTGTCATGGTCAAACTCTGTGTGCGAGTGAGAAACTGAAATTAAATGTGGTTGTGTAGGTGTGTGTTTCTGATAGGACATGCACTACCCCTGTTAATGTAATGAGTATTTGAGAGAAATGGAGCAGCTGTGATTAAAGGAGAGCTGTACATCTGTAACGAGCGATGCAAGGGAGGAAATTCTGCAGTGCAGTGGAGATGGAGAGTGGGAAGAAGAAGAGAGGAAGATGAAAGGCAAAAGAGATGAGCTGAGTCTGTGAGGAGAGGCACAGAAGGGGAAGATGGAGTGTGTTTGAGGGGGAGAGGGATTTGTCGAAACAGGGAGTGATATGTGTCAAAAGAAGTTATGAGAAAAAAAGAATGGTGTCCAAAGGAGATGGATTGGCCTCGTGGGCGTAGTCTAAGTGGTTTATGGCCACAGATAATTAAACTTTGTTGTCCAAATACTGTGTTCAAACCATGATGGAGACAAACGATCTGTGTATTGCTGTTTCTTTAATAGGCTTAATCTTTGGTTTCTCCTCTGTCAGGACCTGTTAACAGACATCAAGCTGGGTGTTAAGAAATATAATTGCTTACCTCTCCAGAGTTATTAACATTTATAAATGATCGGGCATCCTGATGGCCCATCTGTGCAACATCTCCGGATTGAATTCTCTCCCCATGATTCCTGTTATTCTCTACTGTCCAACAAAGTCAAAAAGTATTCTTTAACAAAATAAATGCTGATTATATTTGTCAGTTATGATTTATACCCTCTTAATGCTTTGGATTAGGCTGGGGAATGGATCAGCTGCCTTCAGTTCTCAGTTTTGGTGTGTGTGTGTGTGTGTGTGTGTGTGTGTGTGTGTGTGTGTGTGTGTGCGTGTGTGCGCATGCTGTATGTTGGCATTCATGCTCACATGGGTGTGGGGAACAATTGTGTAAAGGAATAAGGACTTCATGCCATGTTTTGTTGTTAATTAAATCTAGATGAAATGACAGAAAGATGGAAAGGAAGGTGTGGAGAGAAACCTAAAGCACTGAAAAGATTTGAAGGTATTGACAATACAGGCTGAGAGACGTGAAGACAGCAAAATAAAAAAGGGAAATGAGAGTGGCAATGAATGGGAAGAAGGAAAGATATCAGCTAAATCAAGGGAATGAAAATTCAGAAAAATGTTGAAAAAAGTTTCATAAGGGAGGGAGAGAGTGGGAGTTGCAGTACAAAAGGGTGAGATCATACTAATGCGAGGAAGGTGCTAGGAAAAAAGAGATGTGTGAATAAGCAAAAGAACGAGGGAGTGGTGAGCGGAACAGAGGGTTCGGGCTCTGATAACAGCAACTCTCCAGAGGCCCCTCAATTAGACTGGTAACCTGGCAACCAGCGGGTAGACAGCGCCCCTCATACACATACAACACACACACACACACACACACACACACACACACACACACACACACACGGTGAGATGTAGGAATGAAAGAGCAATGAGGAGTGAGAATGAAGAAATAGAAGAAAGAGAGATTATAGATGGAAGAGAGTGGGGGAATAAAATGGATGAGTTAAAACAGAAAACGGAAAAAAGACGAGGAATTGAGATGAGAGATGTGCTGTTGTCCCTGTTTGTCTCCTGGGACGGTCTGTGTCTTGGGGCAGTCTAGTTTGATATCAGCGTTGTTGTTTTCCTCTGGTTGATTTAAGGTGTGGTCCTAATCTTTCTTTCTCTGGGCTTTTGGAGAAAGAGAAGAGGAAAATAAAGACAGAGGAAGGGGAAAGAAAGGAAGCGTGGAACACAACTGTCCTTTCCTGTTCGCTCACCCCGTACCCTTTGAGTCAGTAACAAAAACCATTAGCCAATTAAGTCACAGGCTGACCCTGCTGTCCAATAAAATGAACATTTGACCCACACTCAACCAACAAGAGTCATGTTTTATCCCTGTCAAAGTGTAGAGAGATAATGGATCCCCTCTGATAATAATCCAAGGAAGAAAAAAAGAAAAATTAATAAAATGATAAGAATTTTAATGCTGCACTTCATTTCACGGAGCTAAAGCCGTGCTGTTTTTCAGCGTATTTACTACAGGCTGAAGTCTCAATATGTCATCCTGTATTGTAATGTGAATCTATAAATCTGTTTGTGCGTGTTGCTGTCAGCAGCAGTAGGGGTGAAGGGTGATGATGAGATTTATCAGCTTGGTCACAGTGTGCAATCCTGAGCCTTAGGAATACTGTCAGCTCGCCAAGGCCTCAGAAATTCAATTGATTTCAGTTGCATAGTGTGTGTGCGTGTGTGCAAATGTGCAAAGATGTATTTGTTTGTGCAAGTGCATTTATGTTATGCATATGTGCCTACATATGCATGCAGATTTTCAGACTAGACCGACAGGAGCTGAAGGGTGTCCAGAGTGGGTCCAGTGTAACAGTATCTGTGCTGTGGCCTGATGAATTATAAATGAGGATTAGCTGTACAGTAGATAGCATGATGAACTATATTACAATGACAGACTGCATCAGCTGCATAAAGAAGAGCAGCTCAATCTCTAATAAAATGAGATACAAGTATAAAAGTCACTTCACCAAAAGTTGATAAGATTTATACTCATGTAATTTGCCAACACTTTCCAGCGTTGGCCTCTGTGCAGTTTTGTGCGTGTGAAAGAGTGATTTAGAAGACTTCCCATCGGGCGCCCCGTGCTCCTTTTGCAGCCCAATTTGTTTGGAACACGGAGCATTGCCATGGAGAAATTCTCACAATGTTGCTATGGTAGCAGCCGCTGTTCCTTTCCTCTTCATTCCAAAATAAGAGCAGATCAGAGTCTGTTGTGTTGCTTTGGTATTGTGGCGTTTCGTGTAATCTGGTGTTAGAACGTCACATGTACAAATACAGATACGACACATTTACACATACAAACACATAAATGAGCGTAGAGTCAGACTGAAGCAACAGCAAAGTCATACATGTAGGTGTGTTCATAGCAAACATATGCACGCTCACGCATGCACGCACACACACAGTACCATTGGACTTGGAGCCCAGATTACAGGAAGTGCCAGGAACCTTCTTTCCCACAGTCACCCTCTGTTCACTTGGAACAATGTGCCATTCTCTCTCTCTCTCTCTCTCTCTCTCTGTTTCTCGCTCACTCCCCCCAACCAACGGTCTACATCAAAGGAATTAACCAGTGTGTGTCTCAAATATTCCACTAGAAGTACTTTCAGCAAACACATCTTTGTCCTTGAACTGCGTCTCTTTTGCACTTAGCATCGTGCTCAGGTAACCCTTCCATCCCTGTCCTGTTTGACTCAGCGGTGACTTCACCTTCTCTGTGAAGTCAGCCTCAGTAATGAACCAGATAAAGAGGGGCGGACTCTACTCCGCCCTGTAGCCCAAGCAGGCTGATCTCGTTTCACAACCCATACCATTTAGTTTTGTTGGTTGTGTGTGCGTGTGTGTGTGTGTGTGCGTTTTGCCTGTATTGTCCCCAGCAGTGTCCAGCAAGGGTGGATTCAGGAGACAGCCAGACAATTCACTCTACTCTACCCATAATCCTAAGGGATCAACATTGATTCAAGCCCACTTCCTGTTTTTTTCATTCACCCCTCTGTGTGTGTTTGTGTGTTGGGCACGCATGTTCAGTTGTGCTTTGATGTTATCATGCAAATGTGTTATTCCCCAACTGTCTGCATCTTTTGAGGTCTTCAAAAGGAATCCACTCTGTTTCTTTGTGCTATTTAGAAGCTCATATGATGTTTTCTTCTTCAGTCTTTCTCAGCACAGGAACAGATGAATATGACTCATATTCATCAGTATCACTTGACATTCTCTTCCTCTCCTCTTTTTCCTCTCATCTCTCATTCTCCTTGGCTGGCTATTTAGTTTCTTATCTGATATCCCTTTTTTTCCCTTATCTCTGCCTATTGATCCATCTTATGGATCAGTCTGCAGGTGGAGATTTGAGGCTTCGAATAAAGGAAAAAGTAAAAGAATGATAAGTTTTTGCTCTGCTTAGAAGGCGAGAGTTGCAATTTATCATAAAAAAAATAATAATGAGAGCTAATTAGACAGATATAAAGAAAATATATCTGTAAACAATAATATGCATTTCATTTATAACACCAGATTGAAAATGTACGTGAAATTCCCACTTTGCTGCACGTGAATTATGAGTTTGTATTCCTGTGGCTATTGTAATGGATTTCCAATTCCTTGTCATGCCTACCATTTTTCTATATAAGCAGTTGATTGTGTTTTGTGTGTGTGTGTGTGTGTGCCATCTGTGGTGTGATTTTGCAGCCCTATGTGGATATAATTTTCTGTCTGAGCGGTTATGACAAATATATGAGTCACGGGTCGATAGCATCTTGCAAAGATGAGATCATTACACACCGTGGAGAGCTCAGATTGAAAATGTAAGTCATAGCGCAAGTAATCTCTGCATGTGTGAGTGTGTGTGTGTGTGTGTGTGTGTGTGTGTGTGTGTGTGTGTGTTTATACTGCCAGACTAATGGTCCATTGTGCTCTGTCAGGGTTTATTTAGCTGGGCAGGCCATGAGGCTGCTGGCTTTGGAGTCCAGGCAGGACACTATTTTTACCTTAGCAGGAAGCGAGCACAGCGCCTACGTACACACTTATGGTTTCACCCTGAGTTCCCCCTAAATACACAGCAAGATCTACACTTTGACGACATTTTCTCGTTTACATGGAGATGTAAGCCACTGTCAATAAGAAGGTTTTAGCACTGAAAAAGCTTAAAAAGGAACATTTAAGTGAAGGAGAAGGGGTGAAATAAATATAGACAGTCACTGATAGTGTTGAAGAGATATGCAAAGAGGCTCCAGACATACACGGTGTCACATAAATCACACAACCACACACACAGTTGACCTGTAGCTGAGGTGTGTCTTTCCAAACTGGTTGCGAGCAGCTGCTGTCCTCACGTCAGGGTGTGAAAATGGAAAAACATCACTGAGGTTCTCTTTTTCTCTCTCTCTCTCTCTCTCTCTCTCTCTCTCTCTTGGGCACTCTCTTGCTCTCTGGCTGTGAGAGGCCGCCTTGTCCAGAGGGTGGAAGGTAGGGAGGGGTCTAAAGGTCTAAAGGGTCTTACCTCCGACTATTGTGCTTTCACAGCCCTGAAGGAGAGGCAGGACAGAGGAGGAAGCTGAAAGTAGAGGAAGGCTGGTCAGAAAGAAGTGGATGAGACAGTATCCTAACATGTCAGCAGAAATTGGAAGAAGCTGTCAGTAGAGGAATAGATGTTACGTTTTTAAGCTTGGCATGGATGAGCTGTCAAGAAGTCTGATATGGAAGACATGAGTTGATCAGAACTAACAGTAATTGGGAAGTATAGGGGAAAAGACAAGGAGGACAGGGAGGGAGGGATGAGGGAGGCACTGGATAACACAGACTGTGTTGGAATGGATGATGTCATCAGGCAAGCATCCAGCCTCTACCTCACAGATGACTACAAAGAGGTAAAATACCATGTGAGTGTTCATAAGTGTGTTCTTATACGCTTATAAGGCCACTTCTAGCAACAGTAGCACTCATTTGCTGCATGCTGAGGCCAACAAAAATCTGTGTGGTCAGTGGATGTGGAATAGTTCATAGTATAATGTCAATCTGCTACTTACATATTTATATTTTGTATTGTTAATATGGATTTTTGTGCATTGTGTCTCAGAATGCAGGAATGGAGACTGATATAATACTTTAAATGTGGGTATTAGTGCTTACATATGTGGGCAATGCTATGACATAATGGCATGAGTAACTGGGGGAAAAACACACATCATTGCTTTTTTCCCACAAATTCAGAGTCAGGCCTGCAGAAAGAAAGCTCAAATGCTGAGCCATTGTCCTGTCTAAGTCCACTTCATGCTTCCCATCTCTCCTCTCTCCCTTTGTCTTTCTCCCCCTTTTCTCTTTATCCCACCATCACCCTCCCCCAATTCTTTTATAACCCCAACCAACACACACACACACACACACACACACACACACCCTTCCACTTCCTGCTGAGGTCTCTTCTAATCTGAGTGACAAACACAGCTTTGTACTGACCTATGGTTGAACCGTATAACGGGGTCAGAGGCCAAATCTCTTATCTGGGATGGAATGTTGCACTGCCTAGACAGACAGGTCTCAGATAACACGACTGAGAGAAAAGGGGTCTAACACACACACACACACACACACACACACACACACACACACACACACACACAAGCACACACAAATCTAACCTTCACAGAAAAGATGTGAACTTTCTCAGTGCATTCGTACACTCAAAGAGCGCATTCACTATAAGAGTTATAAAAACATTGGTGTGAACTGGGAAACTATGCAACACACACACACACACACACTGAAAATATAGAATGACCTTGTTTCTGTTTGTGAAGCTGTGAGCTCAGCAGCAGCTCCCTGTCAGGCCTGGAAAACACATCAGAGTGAAGCTGTCCTCTGGATTCTCAACACCACAGTACCCAGATGACAAGTCAAAGGCAATAACACACACACACACACACACACACACACACACCATACCTTTCTCAGTCACATCTGCAAAACAGTCTCAGCCTTATCCAGATGCTGCAGTGCCATGCATGATGTCAGGGTCACTACACTGAAAGACTTCACACAGCTTGTGCTCACGAGACCTGGTATTTGTGTGTGTCTTTGTGTGTTTTAGTGTGCATGTGTGAACAGTCGGTTCCTTTCTGTAACCAGGGAGTGTGGTTTCGGCCAGTGAAAAGCCTTCATTGTACAGAATAAGGGAGAGCACTTAGTCAAGAATGAATGGAAACAGTAAAAGGAGACAGAGATATTTGGCTATACACTCTCTCTCTCTCTCTCTCTTTAGCACATATTTTCTGTATTTAGATACATTAGAATGCCTAAATTAGGAATCAGAAATGTGAAGGATATTAACCCCTGTAAGGTTTTACTCCCAGAAATGCATAGATACTTGACAGTTTCTGGGCACAAACAGCCAGCAATTTGAAGGTGTGAGAAGGAGGATTCCCTTTGTTAGCACAGATAATTAAATTCATATTCATTTTCAATTATGAATTTTCAGGGGGGATTTGGGGGATTCAAAACAAGCACCCTGCCCTCTATTGCCACGGCTATATCACCCACTAGGCATGTGAATGAATGGATGTAGTGAAGAGTAGAGGAAAAGATGTCTTTATCAATGAGGGTTTTTCAGCAGAGGAAATTGCTGGGCGAATTTGTGGAAAAACACAAATTAGCCCAGTTGTGTTCCTCCCAATCTAATTTACGCAGCGACAGCTCTGGTGCTCAAAGATGGGAAATAAAGGAGGAGCTGGATAGGAGTGTCTCTCTCTCTCTCTCTCTCTCTCTCTCTCTCTCTCTCTCTCTCTCTCTCAATTTTCAATACAAAGCACAATTGATATAATATCAGCAATTTGTTGACTCAAAATCTAGTAAGATATTTGTAATATAAAGCAAACATGGGCATTCTGAGAAGGAAGGATAGTGCTTTTATTGCATCTTGAGTTGAATAAGCCTAAAATAGGACTTAAATAGACTAAAATATGTGTTTTCTGGGCCATATGATAGTATGTGAGATATAAAAAAGATATTGACATAAGGTAGAGACATTGGTTATTTGGTTAATAACAAGTGTAGAACACAAGGAGCAGTAAGAACATGTTATTTACTGCCCATTCACACCTCCACCTCTCAACAGCATATCTCACACCTCCTTAAATCTTTATGGGGCTGCCACATGACAGTTCTACCACACACACACAGCCCAGACTCACACTCGCACACAACACATGCAGCGCAATGTTTATACAATGACAGGAAGTTGTGTTGGCAGGCAGGTGTGAGATGCAGAGATGGTTTCCTAATTGCTGGTCCAACTGCAGATTTGTGACAACTCCAGCAGCTAAAGTTTTGTCTTGTGACAGGTGAGAGTTGTTCCCTGGTTAGTTATGTGATTGTAATCATGCTGTGTCATTGCATCATGACTTAATGATACACTGATCAAAGGTTATCAACCTGATCGCTAACTGAGGTTATGACTTTCTATGACTTTAATAGCTCACGTAATGTAAAATGGTATAAACAATAACTTTCATATTTAGCACTGTTTAACCAACTGCTCCATGTCATAGCTGGCTAATACATCTGTAAATAAATCAAGGCTTTATTCAAAGACAGCACTAATACCTTAGTTTGTCCTTGAGAAACTCATTTGCCACCATCTGTTTCTACTAATAATGCATGAAATGATTTCCACACTTATGCTGCTGCTTATTGCAGCAGCATAAGCTCTACCTTCTACCTCAGATGTTAAACTGACTCCAACCTCTGATCATTGGATGTAAAATGAACAACAGATAAATTAATTGTCTCATACACACTGTGACATATGACACATGATGTAGACTATAGAACTATGACAGGTGTAGCTGGCCAGATTAAGCCCATGCCAAACTATACACAGATATAGTTCTGATCTAGGCCAAAATATACCCCGGGGTATAAAATAGCCCAGGCTNAACTATACACAGATATAGTTCTGATCTAGGCCAAAATATACCCCGGGGTATAAAATAGCCCAGGCTGGTTTATACCCCGGGGTATATTTTGGTCTAGACCAGACTATACCCCACTAGTCCAGATTATACCCCCTTGTGTTTTTCATAAATTAGTCTGTATTTCAATGTCCAGGGTTTCTTTCCATCATAATTTAAAAAATAACATAGAAGATTGAGACCTAAATGTCAGATTATTGTCAAGCAGGATGCCAACAAAACTGAAGCATTTTGCTGGCTGTGTTGGAGATTCATCAAATTTTAAAAGTTGGTGAATCGTGCTGCAATAATGTGTTTCCTTTTTGATAAATTCAGGGATAGCTTATTTGTACCAAGCCAATCATATATTTTATTCAGNTGTGTTTCCTTTTTGATAAATTCAGGGATAGCTTATTTGTACCAAGCCAATCATATATTTTATTCAGTTAATGATTCATTGTAGTCTGCACTTGATTAGTTTATAACGGCATTTAAGCGATTAAAATTGTGTGTTGTAGTGGATAAGGTTGTGTCATCAGCGTGTGAAATAAAATCAAAAACTTAATATTGTATCCCTGAATATTCTGTGTGTTAATGTGGGGGTATAATCTGGCCTTGGGAGGGTATGAAATAGCCTAGTCTAAATAACACCCCAGAGTAGAAACTGGACTAGTCCTGAATATACCTGAGGTATAAAACAGGCTAGCCTACTTTAACCCCAGGGATAGTCTGGGCAGGGGTCCCTCTTCAGTAATCACCTTGTAACTACTGCAAGCACCCTGTGAGCGTGATCTACTCAATGGGCACCGCTGGTTTATGGCATATGTTTGAAATCCTGTGTTTTTGGGGTTTTTTTGTTTTGTTTGTTTATTTTTTGTTTTTTTTATAATAGTAGTTGAAACCTTTTTTTTTTTTTTTTTTTTTGGTTTACAGATGGGCAAGTGAAACCAGTGACCAACAAGCAATTTAATTCACAAGTCCTTCTCCATGCTAAAATATTGCAGGTTCTCCACTGAGTTATGGCCTCCAGCATTTTTTATTTATTTATTTATTACTCATTTATTTATTTATTTATTTTACACTATGAAAATGCTATAGCATAAAATCATCAAGAGGAGTGTGCGTGTGCGTGTGTGTGTGTGTGTGTGTGTGCGCGCGTGTGTCCTGTCATTAGCAAAGTGTTTNTGTGCGTGTGCGTGTGTGTGTGTGTGTGTGTGTGCGCGCGTGTGTCCTGTCATTAGCAAAGTGTTTTGCAAATGAGCAGTAAAGTTGATGCTGTTGGATTACTCTGTATTCTAATGCAAAATGTCCCCTTGGCCCTGCTGATTGTGTCACACTTCCTGTCCACCTGCTCCCCAGGCCAGCCCCCACAGTTTCCCTTCCAGCCCTCTCTGCCCAAAAAACATTTAACAATGCCCAGTGAGCAGCCCCTCTTGTTTTTAGCCATTACTTGAAGTAGTTTAGTGAAGTAACTGGACTGGCCGTGTGTCAGCTGCTTGCAGTCAGGCTTGTATGAATGATGTGTTTTTGACCTGCTCTTTACAAGACAGACCACTAGAGCAATGAATAGTAACTCTCAAGTGTGTTCATCTTGACTTCTTAGGTCCTCTTATCAAACGCACATACACAAACCAACACACACGCATCCACACACACACACACACACAGACAACACTACAGTCCATCTCCTCTACTTGCCAGTGTTCATGCTTGCAGTGCCAAGTGCATCTTGCAGGCTCTTGTGTGGAGTAGGATTATGTTAATTTGTCCTTGGTGTGGGCACTCTCACCAATGCCTGCTCGCTATTGTCAGGAGAAAGAGAGAGAGAGAGAGAGAGAGAGAGAGAGAGAGGGAGGAGGAGGGGTGAGAAAAAGATGGAAACAAAAATGATTGGGAGGAGAGTCTAAGGTGTGATGAGTGATTTGGAGGAGGAAAAAAGGTGTGAGGGAAAGGATGATTGGGGAATAGCAGAGGGCTGAGAGACAGAAAGAAGTGGAGACATGACTGCACAATGAAGGAGAAGAGCAAGACAAATAATTGATGATTGCTAATCAGGTGGACAAAGAGAGGATGAGGATGGGGAATAGATGAGAAAGTGAGAAATACATAGAGGATGAGAGAATATGAGAGCCAGCGTAAGTGAAATAGAGCGATAGCAGGACAGAGACACCCAGAAAGGAAGGGATTGAGGTTACACTTCAGCCCTTCACCGTGAGCATCTCTTTTCTGCTCCTCGTTTCTCACCTCGGCTTTCCATCCCTCCATCTTTACTAAGCCTTTATACTCCCACATCTGCTGATTTCTGTGTAAAGAATAGAATAGCTTTATTGTCATTATACGTAACATATAATGAAATTACAGCAGAGAAGTACTGCAGTATCAGACATCTGACTGTTTCTGTCTCAGGAAGAGAGTTGATCTTAAAGGCCAGGGAACATCCCTAAGCTGTAGCGCATGACAAAATCATGGACTCCCATATTTGTGCAAATATTTGAAAGTCCTTCTGGGGACAACACTTCCTTTTTAAAGAGATGTGTTCATGTGAGGAGGCCTGGAACTGCATCTCACCTGTGTTTACCAGCTATCACCCCAGATGAGGCATCCCATAGGCACCTGTCTCTGTGTGTGTGTGTGTGTGTGTGTGTGTGTGTGTGTGTGTGTGTGTGTGTGTGTGTGTGTGTGAGATGGATGGAGTGTTTTGCTGTTTATTCTCTGATACAGTGGCACCACCTGCTGGTGAAAACTGCCAAAAGTCCCTCATTAATACTTCACACTTTGTTATTTTCGGTTCATCAGCTGACTCCACACTTTGAATTAGAGCTTGTGGAAATGAGTCTGAAGTTCTTACTGAAGAAAACAAGGCTGCTGCTATTAATATACTGCTCATGTGATTTGGACAGAATGAGCTTAGGGTAACAATGTTTTTTTGGTTTTTTTTNTTGGTTTTTTTTTTTGTTTGTTTTTTTTTGCATACTGTAAGTCACATGAAACAGACTTAAGTGGGATGTAGCATGCCAGGAAACTGAATATGTTCTTGTATTCTTTTTTCAACAACAACTGTCCACCCTACTGATGTGTCTTTGAGTTAAAATGTTTTAATGTAACTAACCCTGACCCCTGAACTCACTGTGGAAGGAATGGGGGGCACAAATATTCAAAATCAGAAGTCAAAAATATTGTCAAAAATGTAACCTCATCTTGTTAATCTCCTGTTCCAGGCCCAAAAGAATGAGAGGGAGTCCATTCGGCAGAAGTTGGCCCTGGGCAGTTTCTTTGACGATGGGCCCGGCATCTACACCAGCTGCAGCAAGAGCGGCAAGCCCAGCCTGTCCTCACGGTGAGCACTCACACTTTCTCTACTTGTGAAAACGATAGTTCAAAAGGAATATGAATTATGGTAAATCTCCCACAGTTTAGATCCAAGCTTACCGTAATTGGTACCTGGAAAGAAAAGTCAGGCAGAGAGAAAGAGGAATTGTGCAGTGTGAAGGAGCTTGTCCACATAACCATCCTGTGTGTGTCTCACTTCCTAAAAGACATACCGTACTATGCACACACGCAAACACACGCACTGCTGCAACCTCCTACACTTCATCTTACGGGAACTTGCTGTGATAACACTTCAGTGTTCTCTGTGATCTGAATCATGTGGATTTCACAATATTGTTTGTTGATGGTTATGATGTCATTTAATGCCAAGCTGACGATTAGGTAAAACTGGCAGATGACATTTATGCACAAAAAAAACCATGATACACATGACACGATACACACTCTGGAGAGGCAAATCATTAACATACAATATGTTATTGAGCAGCAGACCTCAGATATTTGATGATGCTTTTCTTCAGCCACTCAGGTCTGATTTAATTGAGACTGATTGGATCTGTGCTGTGTAATCAATCAGCTGTGTTTGTAATTACTGCATTCAATAAGCTGATTATTAATCCACAGTTGGGTTGGATCTATATCTAGCAGGTTTATGCTCTTCTGTGGCACCAAACACCCCACCACTCGGTCCAGGTAGATTAGATCAGACCTGGCAAAGGAATCCTGGATCGATCCATTTTGAAGACAAGAGAGGCGATGATTAAAAACACAAGCCCTCATTAATTCCATCCCAGGCCAGCACTCTGCTCTGGTAAAAGAGATGAGGTCAGAGAGATGTGTGACCTGGGATTATCTGTCTGTTTTGTCTTTTTTTGCTTTGATACGGTTGTAATAAATGTAGCGCAGAGTGCAGACTTATTTATTTTGCCATTTCTGTCTCATAGGAATTTTAAGTGTTTATTTTGAGCATGAAAAAGTGAGTAAAAAAAAAAATGGACAAAAAAGCAACATGGGTGGAAGTTGGATGATTATAACAATAGAATGAGCAGCACAAACTTTAAATAGATTAAAAATTTATTGTTGTTTTAGTTACTTTGAAGAACTCTGGCATATAGTTAGCACTTCATTTGCATTTTGTTCATTTTCTCTTCACTTTCTCTGACTGGAAGCATAATCTGAACTCTTTACTGTAAACCCTGATGAAAAGTGGCTTACTGGAGCAGGAAACAAAAGATACTTTTGGGTGTGTGGAGAAATGAAATCAGATTTAAAATCTGTTTAACTGATCCTTTAAAAATGCTGGTATTTTTCAGTAAAAATTAGCATAAAAATAGAAAACAATAAGCCTTACACTGTAGCTACAGATATGCACTTGCTGTTTTGTGGGCGCAACATTTAAAATGCAATGGAGTCTGCTGAACTCATTTGTATTAGCAGTAGTAGCGTTGACTTTGTTCTGGCTCTTGGTCCAAGTTAATTTAGGGAAATAGCTGATGGTGAACTGACTCTTCATTGGATTGATGCTAATATTAACTCTCTCTCTGTCTCTCTCACACTCTCTCTCTCTCTCTCTCTCTCTCTCTCTCTCTCTCTCTCTCTGCAGGCTGCAGAGCGGGATGAACCTACAGATCTGTTTTGTCAATGACAGCGGCAGTGACAAGGACAGCGATGCAGACGACAGCAAGACAGAAACCAGTCTGGACACACCTCTGTCCCCTATGGTATACACTGATCTGCAGTCATCCTTACACATAGCAGTTATAGCATTTTCACCAGAAAAGTTTCAAAATGTAAAGGCCAGAATGTTTTTAAGCATGACTAGAGGAGAGCAATAATGAACATGCAGGAACGGAGAGATATGAATCAGAGAGATATCTGCCTTTTGGTGGCTGTATGCACGCCTTTGCTCACCTTTTCTGGCCAGTTAAACAATTCCCTGGCAGCAAATGAGAGGTGAATTGGAATATGCCCATCATGGCTATGGATGAATGACCACATTAACCTCCTGTCAGCCTGAGACATATTTACAGAGCAGAGGAGAATTATCATTTCTTTACATGTTCATTCTTGCTCTCCTCACGTACAATGATAATCATGTCAGAGTATAAACTCAAAGACGCAATCTTCTAACTTCAGTCTCTCTTATCTTTCCTTTTCTGTCACCTTCTCTTTTCTCTGTCTCATATCATTCCATGTTATTTTCTCCCTTCATCCTACCCACGACCTCCCTGCAGTCCAAGCAGAGTTCATCCTACTCAGACAGGGACACCACGGAGGAGGACTCGGAGTCTCTGGAAGACATGGACTTCCTGAGTCGACAGAAGAAGTTGCAGGCGGAGGCTAAGCTGGCGCTGGCTATGGCTAAGCCCATGGCCAAGATGCAGGTGGAGGTGGAGAAACAGAATCGCAAGAAGTCACCTGTGGCAGACCTGGTGAGTAGCAGACTTGTAAAGCTATTTTTGGCTGTCAGGTTGTATGTCAATGACGACGAGAGCTCAGGAAATGAGAAAACTTGTCTGGTTGCATACATGGCTGCTTTACACTTTGACATTTTTAATAGCATTTTTCATTGATTGGTTTGGAGAAAAGGGTAGTTTTATACAACTGAGGTTGGTAACAAATTGGGATTTTAAAATTAGACTCCGAGTTTTCAATTTCAGTAACATATGATTTCTTATTAACCTTTATTAGCCTCTGTCAGTGACCAGAGCAGCACAACAGCAGAGATTTTCTCCTCCTAAGTTATGGAATGGTGCAATAGACACAAATAATAGTTACATTTTCACAAACAGCCATAAAAACTATTTGCTGAAAAAACAATATATTTAACTGATTTGCTTTATATCATTTTAGAGCAAAATATCTTGCAGTGCTGCAGACATATTATTATCAGCCTGTGTTATGGGTAATGGTCGTTTTCAGTTTTTACCAATTCCTACTGAAAAATGCCCAGATATTTGTAAAAGTGGTTTAAACCGATTTTCATTGTGGTTCCTGATTGTGAATGTAGTTGTTGCGGTTCCTGCTTTGAGAAAAATACTGTCAGTGTTGTTTTCAGTAAAACAAGGTCATTTAGCAGTGAGGACAGTTCACGCATAGCTTCCAGTAATAGAAAGGGAAGCTAAAACTGGAGAAAAATGGAAATGAGCTGCTGTTGCTGTGTATGTGCTGGACTTCCTTAAAATAAGTTTAAAAATAAATTAGCAGTTAGATTACTAAGGATTTGGATTGCACATGCTGTTTTCATATGCTAATTTTCACCAGGATTTTTATTTATTTATCTTTTCCTTCCTATTTTCACCCACGTTTAACACCAAAAATACCCCCCAAAAAAATTCTTTAATCCATTATTTAATATAGGTGGGTGGACTGTGTGTCAGTGCTATGTATCATCATATGAGAGATTAACATGTCCCATAGATGTTGGGATGATGTCACAGTACCCCNACACACACACACACCCCTCCTCTGTTTCCGCTCTCCCTCTGCCCCCGTGAAGAGGAGGGGAAGATGAAGGCGACCCACGCTCATCATTATTTCATCCATTTTTATCTGCTTCACTGCTTCTTTAGCAACACACACAGTACAACACACGCATACACACACACAGAGCATAAGGCATACACACTATAACTCCACCTAGACTCACAGACAGAACCTTTTACTTATTCAGAGATGGGGGCGGGGGTTGGCGGGTCATCTATAATTCATAAAGCAGAGGGCTTTGACTGAGGTGTTTAGGATGTAACGGTGCTCAGCGGGCAGAAGACATCACTGTCACCGCAGAATAAAACACACAGAATATTATGCTGCATTAAGCTACAGCAGCCCACACTGTAACACCAAACATCTGTCACATGCAGAACTACCCACTATGATCATTTTACCAGTTACAGTAGTTTAATCAGTCACAAATAAATTTGATTTCGCTACAAGCTTGTCAAGGGCACAAAATGTGAATTTGGCGAGTACAGTTAGCCAGTGTCTAAAAAATGTGTGTGGAAATGTGTGTGTGTGTCTGTGTGTGTATGTGTGTGTATTGTGTATTATCATGCAAGGGCGTCACTTTGTTGAAAAGTGGTGGGGACATAATGGCTCAGATGAAAAAACATTTTTTTAATTTTTTTAAACAGTCTTCAACATATGTGATTTTAGGTAATGTAACAGGGGGATTGGTATGAGGTCAGAGCAGATAATTACGGCAGGAAAGAAATTGCATAACGGCGCATCAAAAGGGCATAGCCTAGGCTACAATACAAAAGTCGCACAACAACGTCGGCTGCACAATTAAAAGTCATCCATATGCATCACATCTACAGCTGCAACACCATGTCAGTTGAACAATGCAATATATCACATCTACTGTAGAAAGCACCGGTGCATGTCAGTCAGCCCAGCGAGAACAATATATCCAATATTACTGCCCTGAAATATGACAGAATAGAAACAGAAAGCACATTTGCTTCTTCTATTTTAACATTGCATTGTACGTATTCTTATTGTACAAATGAACCTTTCTCAAAACGTTGTACTTAGTTAACATTTCTTGGTGCAAGCTGCTTTTCAGAACATTTTTAACAAATTATACTTCTATTAAAAAGTGCTGGGAACAAAATTGGCCATTTCAAAAAGTGGTGGGGACATGTCCCCAGCGTCCCCAGTGTAAATGACACCTNAACAAAATTGGCCATTTCAAAAAGTGGTGGGGACATGTCCCCAGCGTCCCCAGTGTAAATGACACCTGTGCTGTAATGTGTCTAAACAGGCTCAACGATGGAGATGTGTGTTTGTGAGACAGAGTTAAAGAGGGTGAGAGATGCTCCTGTAAAAACTCAAATAAAATCCTGACAACCTGTAATTCCATTCGTAGTTGACATCATCATTTCAAAACAAAAACTGTGGTCACAGTTGTAAACATGTGGAATTAAGTGGGTCAGCCTATTTATAAATGGAGGAGTGTATTGTGTACTTCCTCATGCTAACAGAGTCATCAAACAACAATAGTCCTTAATCCCCAGAGGGTAATTCGTATTCTGAGTCGGTGGTATGGTCAATGTGTCACAGAAACTCAGACTATCAGCAGACCAGCCTGTTGAATCAGGACGAACGCCGACCTTTGTTGCCCCATCACCCACTTCCTCACCTCACTTCTCTCTGTCACACCCACTCATGTTCAGTGTTCGCTCTCTCTCTCTCCACACTGAAACTGTGATACATGACAGAGCAAAATCCTGCAGCCTCAGACACAATTGCGTCAGTGCCAATGCGAAAGTGAAAGAGGGGGTGAAAAACTAGCAAAAATGCCAGCCAGACGCCCACGCTCAAACACACACAGTGCCACATGCAAAGAGAGCGAGCGCACATTTTCCCACCTGTTTGTCCACAAGAGATAGAAACAGGAGGGAGAAAAAAAGTGGTGTTAAGAGGGAAAGAGAAAGAATGAAGTTTAGGTGGATTTTCATGCATTTGGGAGTGGTGGAGAAAAATCTCCTAAACAAAAAGATAATTCTCCACTCATGTATACCAGAGAAAACACGTCATGTTTGAGGTTTTCCTGCATGGCTGACGTCAGAACATAGAGCGACGGCTCGGCCAGAAGACAACAGAACACACACTCATACACACACACACGCACATACATACTCAAAGCCAGCAGATAAATAATTTTCTCTTTGTAAAGCAGATGTTTTCAGTAGATCATGTAATGTAAATATCCCAGTATATAACTCTGTCTAGTGTAACATTACCACTCAAAGCAGCAGCACTACTGCCCTCTGCTGGAGAGTTTAAACTTCACACAGCCACTCAGTTTGCTGGTCATTGTACACTGTAAAATGTGACAAGTTGATCTTACTTTAAAAAAAAATCTAGGAAACCAATTGCCTTGAAAAAGGTAAGTGAATTTAACTATTAGTCATAAGTTGTGTTTACTTTATGTCTATTTGAGCTTAAAACTAATAGTTATATTTACTGACCACTGGGATAGGCTCCAGCTCCCCCGTGACCCTTTAAGAGGACAAACAGGTAAAGAAAATGGATGGATGGATGGATTTTCAAGGCAATCGGTTTCCTAGATTTTTTTAAGTAAGATCAACTTGTCACATTTTACAGTGTANATTTTCAAGGCAATCGGTTTCCTAGATTTTTTTAAGTAAGATCAACTTGTCACATTTTACAGTGTAGGAAACCATTTCTCTGAACCTGTTTGCAGCACTTTTAGTGAAGCAACGCCTACATGTGACAAGTGATGAACACCTCACTGTATAATATTTATAATGTCTTCATTGGTTTTGATAATGTTTTGTCAAAGACAGAGTGAAATTCATTCAGTATTTCATAAGAAAAATGTATAATGTAAATGAAAAAAGTAACTAATTGCATTTGCCCAGGCAGAGAACTTAAATGCTGCACGACATCAGATGACTCTAACGCATCAGCTACATTCTCACAAGTCAATGACAGAGTCTTTATCTCCAAATATTTTTGAATGAAATCTGGATCTATATAATGGTGCTTCACAATCATTAAATCAGAATCTTCCGTTTTGCTCAGTGTTTTGTGCCAAAAGCAACTGTATATTATCTGATAACTGATCTAAAATCCTTTGAAATACAATCTGAAAAAACAGGCATTATGATAAATTTGTCTAGCTGAAAACTTCTAAACTTCTTACATCTCACGACCCTTTAAAAATTATAGCTGTATCCTGGAAGGTCCATGAATGATTGAGAACCACTGGTAAAACACAATGTCCATCTTTGTTTTTTCACATAGTTGTGTATGTGTATGTGTATGTGTGTGTGTGTGTGTGTGTGTGTGTGTGTTTATTGTCAGCTTCCACACATGCCTCACATCAGCGAGTGTCTAATGAAAAGAAGCCTGAAGCCCACCGACCTGAGAGACATGACAGTGGGACAGCTCCAGGTCATTGTCAATGACCTGCATTCCCAGATTGAGAGTGAGTTCCATGCACACACACACACACACACACACACACATACACATACANTTCCCAGATTGAGAGTGAGTTCCATGCACACACACACACACACACACACACACATACACATACACACACACACAGACAGGGCATACATAAAGCCACTGACCTCTGCTTTCATTTGCTGAAATGAGCAAACGGGGAAAAAACAAACCCATACTGACCTGTACCCTTTGCAGTGGATGTGAAACTACTTTTATGTGTGCGAGTCAGTTCACAGAACTATACAGTTAACAGCTTCCCCAGTGTTTTACTGTTAATGCACTTTTCAGACCATTGATCCTGGTATTCAGGGATGAATAAGCTCACTTTTTACTTTTAAACAATCCCAGAAATCCCCATGACTCCAAAAACCATTTGTTTTCTTAGTTACATAACAGACTTTCCCCTCAAATTTGTCAGTGAGTAACGGCAAAGAACAAAAGCTGAAACATTTTAGATGCATGTAATAATTTTATAACACAATAAAATGCATTATAAACAACTTTGATAATCAATTGTTGCCTTTAGTGTATTATCATACTGAAACTTTATATATATTCATTAATTAAATCTCATACTTAACTTATTGTCTTTTAATCTCCAGAGAATTTCTTTTACATTAAAACTAGTGACTCTTTGTTTTCTGAGATATTTCTTGGCTCTTTTATTTTTTTTTAACATGAAGCACTTTGAGCTATATTCAATGAATGAATTGTGCTATACAAATAAATGTATTATTATTTGTTTGTTATTTATTACTTTCCCTCCACCTCCTCGACTGTAGGTCTGAATGAGGAGCTTGTACAATTGCTGCTGATCCGGGATGAACTACACATGGAACAGGATGCCATGCTGGTTGACATCGAGGACCTCACCAGGTAAAGAAGAAGGAGGAATTATCGCCCACACACCCTCTGCTGATTATGTGTAGTTTCTTGCTGAAATTTTCCACAATAAAGAAAGAGCTCAAACATTAATGTTTGTCTCTTATGCCTCTTTCCTCTTTCCCAGGCATGCTGAGAGTCAGCAGAAACATTTGGCGGAGAGGACCCTTTCCAAATGAGATGCCCTTACCCACTCCACCCTGTGAACCAAGCTAATCCCCAAACCAGACTTTTCCTCCCCCACCCGTCCGTCCCACCTCTGCCCGTCTCCATCCAAATTCTGCCCGCGCATCCCAAGTCTTTTGCTCCTTGCTGCTTCCCTGTTTCCCCATATCTGCCTTCCTGTCCGACCCACTGATTCCAATGGTGGCAACAGCACAGAAGAAGCCACACCCCCTCCCCTCTCCACCTCCCTTTCATTTGCTTCTGTGGAAGCCCACTTCCTGCTTCCTGGGAGAAGAGGAAACTGATTGTACGTTGTCATGGATACTGTCCCCAGCTTCCTGTGCAGTGATCGGCCTTGCTTTGCTATCATTTCTTTTTAACATTCGCCACTAAATTATAACTGTCAAATGCAAAAATTGTGGGAAAAATAAAACTAATAGTGAAAAATTTAGTAGAAGGTCAGTAACGATTTAAAAAAAAAAAAAAAAAANAAAAAAAAAAAAAAAAACAGCACTGTATTAAAAAAAAACTATGAAAAACTAACTTCTTCAGATATTTTAAGTTGGACGATAATTTTAAAGTATTTCAAAGTCGACCTGTTTTTATTCTGCACAAATGGTAGTTTTCAACTGAGAAACGTTTATTTGAAGGTGCTAAAAGAGTGTAAAGGAAACATGCCTGCCTTGTAGTGGAGTCGTAGCTTTTGGTAATACGTTCACTCTAATTGCTCTTCAACATTTTGTGAATGTTGATTTTTCTGACACGAGTCATTTTAAATGAATAAGTGTGTTAATATCGTTTTCATCCGATTGTATTCAGGAACTTTATTTGAGGGAAGAAAATGTTTATGTACAGATATGTAAAATAAAGAATAAACTTTGTTTCATATATGGTTGGTTTGTTGCGCAGTATGTTAAAGCTGTACATTATGAATATGAGCGTGTCCGCTGCACCGCTGGACAAAGTTGACCTTTCACCTTGAGCTTCCTTCTTCTTTCTGAGGAAGTCAGGAATGTGTAATCGCTGGTTGCAACTCCAGTTATCAGAAGGCAGAATATGAAACATCAGTGACATTACGCTGCATGACTCACACTCCTCTCTTTTACTTTGTGGTTTCATCATCACACTGAATATATCTAAAAAAGTAAATAAAATAAACTTTCTTATGACAAAGCAACTAATTTATATTATTTGATGATGATAGTAGTAGTAGTAGTAGTAGTAGTAGTAGTAGTAGTAGTAAGAAGTAGTAGTAGCAGTAGTAGTAAGTAAGTAGTAGTAGTTGTAGTAAGTTAATAATAGTAATGGTAGTAGTAGTAGTAATTATTTCATCTCTTCTTTTCATTCTTTCCTCCTCTGCCTCACAGCTAGAAGGTCCTGGGTTTGAATCCCCATGCTGGTCCTGGTCCTTTCTGCATGGAGTTTTTAATTAGCTAGGGGTCAAATTCAGAGCAAGAATTTCACCGAAATCAGGCTGTAAAAATAAGACAAATTTTGTTTTGGCTTGTTTAGCCTTTTAACTGAGTGCTCTTCTAGTTAAAAGGAGAATTAGGAACTTTTATTTAATGTGACAGCATATGGACTCCCATCATTAAAGATGATCACTTGGTGATTGTGGCTAAACATAATGAGAAATACTCAGAAATGTCCAAATCATAATACTGAAAGGTTTCGCAATGAATGGCATGTCATTTTTTTTTTTTTTTTTTTTTTTCAGTTAAAATATGAAATAGTGTTCCAGAGGGAGACCCCCTGTGGGTCATCTATCAGGTTATAGATTTATGGAGTGATTGTAAGTTTCACTCTTTCATGGTCTTGTGGTGCAACTAAAAAAAAAGGCCAGGAAACTCCTGTCCACCATCCACTCACTGCTGCAGTATCAGTGGCTGCACTTCCTCTCAAACATGATTCAACATGACAAATGGAGGTGCATGTCCTGAAAACAGAGACTGCAGGGTAAATTTATGCTTCATGATTTGTCATGTCTTTATTCTTTTGGTGCATGGTTACTGTTAGTTACCGTGCATCAAAATGAGTAATAGGTTTAATTTTATAATGATGTAATATCACACAAATTACCATAACTATCAATGAAGATTTCAGCATTATCATCTCAACAAGTCACCAAGTCACAATCTGGAGAGAAATATTTGTGGAGCTGAAAATGGAAATTTAAAGTACACATCTGCAACTCTTCAATTACTTTAAAAAAATAGAAACATTTTCATCATCAAATAAATGAAAATGATGAATGAAAAGAAACACCAGAAATAAGATTTGAAAACTACAGTGCCTGCCATGCCCATTAAATTTGTCTTAATAACACAAAAAAGTAAAATATTAATCATATTCTGGGTCCAGAGCTGCATCAAAATACACCTCATGGAGCATGTTTTCATTTTACCTTTTCTTTTTCTCCCCCCCCAACAAATCTGTGCAGAGGTTCGTAAGAAAATTACAAAAATGTTAAACGATCATTTAAGAATCCTGGATCCAGAGCTGCAAATGTCAAAATAAGCCTATTTCCACAAAAAATCACTGAAATCAGATAAAAAGTTATAACAAACAAACAGCGGCGGTTCATGCGGGGCGCTGGGGCGCCGCCCCCTCCAAATATCTAGAAAAGAAAGTCTACTTAAACATGTTAAACATACATTAATTACAGAATGCGAAATAATTATAAAATAAATAATTGTGTACTCCTACATCGCCTGGTAGTTTGTAAGTGCCTCTCAGGATTCATTAAAAATGTACTAGTTTAATTTCTATATAAATACATATACTTCCTGGGAGAGGGGCGCCGGCCAAATGAGTGTGTATGTAGGTCCTTCAAGTTTTGACAAGCATGTGACCTGAGGCTGCTCTTAGACCCTCCCACTTTAATTGACAGCGAATTAGTATAGTTTTTAGTTTTTTCTTATTTTGGATGTGATGTGAGATTTGATGTGATTGGATGTGAGATTTGGAACGTGATTGGAAATATTGTAGACCGCTGTCTTTCCGGTTTACACCCGCGTATAACGCCGTGTGCGCGGCCGTCCGGCCTTTTTCTCCTTCGGTAGCTAGCTAGCAAGTTTGTGTTTTCGAGAGATGGCAACTTCAGGTGGAACCGCGGAAAAAGTAAATTCGGTGGTTTCTTCACAAAAACAGCCTTATTCAAGGCTTTCACTGGAAGAAAAGAAGAGGATTAAGGAGCTTGGACTGGACCACCTGATTTAAAAATTCAGCAGCAGACAAGTGATGAGGACGAGCTAACACCGGGGATTCTCCCGCTGCTGTTACGACAAACGGAGCTGGCTAACGGGATGCGGTGNTTTTTTTTTTTTTTTTTTCCTGTTTTGCTGTTTGAGACTGTCGGCACAGAAGCATTGTGGACAACGACGGGTGTACAAGACCTAAAACACCTGCCTGGAAAATGCAAAGTAGCCGCAGCCATCTAGAAAATAGCATGAAGCTCCAGTTTTTTGGCAGGCTAAGCANTGCAAAGTAGCCGCAGCCATCTAGAAAATAGCATGAAGCTCCAGTTTTTTGGCAGGCTAAGCATCGCCGAACAGCTAGATGAAGGCTACAGGATTGGCATTAGAAGGCACAACGAAGAGGTCACAAAAAATCAACACATCCTGTCCAGAATAATAGATTGTATAAAATTTTGTGGAGCCTTTGAGTTAGCTTTGCATGGTTACGATGAGAGCGAGAACTCTGACAGCTCGGGATATTCCGTGGGTTGGTGGATTTTGTTGCCTCCCTTGATGGCGCGTTGAAAGAGCAGCAGCCTGTGATGATCCTAGAGGTCACAGCAGCTCATTTTATACAGGGAGGTCAAGTTTCAAAAACAAAGAAATGGCTACTATGGAGATTAAAATCATCACAAATGAATACAGTTGGGCTCATTGAATCCACGAGAGTCTCAGCTTTCCAGTCAGAACCAATTTATACAATTGTTTGTGGACCCCAGTATGCAGAAATATTCAAATACAATAGGTGAAAATAACACATTTGTACTGCATGAGGAAAAACTGTATGGGATTAGCATAAAGTGTCTGCAAAGAGGAGATTCATGGGTACCCAAAGAATCCATTTTCATTCGGATATCTTGAAGTCAGAGGTCAAGGGACCCCTGTGAAATAATAATGATGGAGAATAATGTGAGTAAAGGTCCATTTAGGACCCAAATGTTGGTTAAAATAAATTGTGAGTAGTATTTTCTAACAGCAGTGAGCAGGATTGAATTCAGCTGATTACTCTGTATTTCTGTGCATGCATATAAACATAGTCAGTGTATAACTGAAGAGATTTTTTTTTTCTCTATAATTTCAGTTGAAACTGTTATGTTTATTTTGCTCTTAAGTTCTTAATTAAATGAGAAAATACTCAGTACTTTTCATTTGTCAAGTATTTAATTTGGTTATTTCATACAGACTATTTATTTACTAAATTACCAGGAAACATGCTATATTNCCCCCCCGCGCCCCCCCCAAAATTTTTTCATCACCAGCCGCCACTGCAAATATAACTTTCTTACATACTAATCAGCAGAATGACCAAAACTCTCATTCATGAGAAACATTTCACAGAGAATCACTAATAACTTTACTTTTCCCAGAGTTTCTTTCGCTCAGACTTGACACAAACAGCGGGACTTCCTTTCTCTCTTTCTGTGTGTGTGTGTGTGTGTGTGTGTGTGTGTGTGCGTGTGCGTGTGCGNTGTGTGTGTGTGTGTGTGTGTGTGTGTGTGTGTGTGTGCGTGTGCGTGTGCGTGTGCGTGCGTGCGTTGTGCATGCTAGAAGAGGCTCTGCACACATGAATGAGGAAATTACGTGGTGTGACGTTTTAGTTTTCTTTTCGCTCAGCACTACTGCATGGAGGGAATCCCCTACTGGATAATAAACATATAAACCCATCAGAAAGAAGCAACAACACACACTCACTGCTGCTGCACTGGACTGCTCTCTCTCACACACACACACTTCCAAAAAACAATGGCAAACTTTACTTTTTGTAAGTCATAATAATCTACAACTAATTTTTCATCTGTGTTGCAGGAATATTTCTTTATTTTTGGACACTAAACAGAAAGTTTTTTTTTTGTTTTTTGTTTTTTGTTTTTTTTTTTTTTTNTTTTTTTTTTTTTTTTTGTACTTTATATCATGCAACTTGAACATTAATGTGAATGATTATGCTGATGTGATGCGTGTGCTGATTGGTTTTTATTCTTATTCCGTGCAGATGTGTCCAGCTGTGCGCTGCTGCTGCTGCTGTGCTGCCAAACATCCTCCGCTGTGCCGCTGCACACTCCGCGCAGTATGAGCGCAGAAACATGTGCGCAGTGTGCAGCACTCTGCAAGACGCTGCTGCTAAACATCACACAGCTCCTCAGTAATGTGAGTACTATTAATACAAACCCAAATATCTATCTAGCTATCTATCTATCTATCTATATGTCACATACTTCTTTTCTTTAGGAATATTTCTGCCTTTTTTAAAAAATGTATTTATGTATTTATTTTTGACAGGGTGTGACGTGTTTTGGCATCAACTATGATAAAATGGTGGTGAACACTAAAACTGAGACAGTTGTGGCCTGCGCACCCATGCTGACACAGGTGAGTTAAGTATGAATTAATAAATTATATTAAAATGTTATATTTAGCCTTGATTATCTCAGATCAGGGTTGATCAGATGATTACAGTGGTTCTTAAATTGGGAGGTGGGAGTTCTTAGGAGGTACAGACATGTTTCAGGGGACATGAGTGACAAGGGTGAAACCTGAATTGTTGAAAGAAAGGTCAAAGGGTACATGCAGTTCACGCTCATGTGTTATTTCAATAAAATAAAAGTTACTAGTTTCCGATATCAGCTGTTGGAAAAAGAACAGGAAAAAAAAGGTTATAGGGACCAGAGGATTCCAGAAAGGGGGGAATGACAGAAAAAAGTTTGAGAACCACTGGATAAATGAGATGGTAAAATTATTTTTTAACCCAAAATATATTTTTTTCCCTCTCTAGAATTCAAGTTGTATGATACAAAGGAGTTCACCATTCAGCGAGGTATGCTTCTGTACAATTTCATTTTATTTATATATATATATATATATATATATATANTTTTTTTTTTTTTTTTTTCTCAAGGATAAAGATTATAAATGAGGAAAACCAGTTAAGTAAAGCATCTGCTATTCTACAGTTCAACTATGGCCATTTTGCACAGTTATATTTAAAATAAATAAATGAATGAATAAATAAATAAGACATGACTGACAGATGATTTTTCATGTCTTTACAGAATGAATGTCTAGAAAACATCATGAAGGATTTGGCACATTATGCTGCGGCTTTTCAGTCTTACCTAAACTTCCCCCTAAAAAATCGTGAGGAAGAGGTTCCTCTTCTCAAGTCAACACTGGGAATTATACAGAGCCTGAGGAAGGTGTGTGTGTGTGTGTGTGTGTGTGGGTGTGGGAGGACTGGAAAATGCATTGAGAGAAACAGAGAGAGAATGAAAGACAGAAACAGCGAGAGAATCTCCTGGGAAATAACATTTGCAGTTTTCCTCACTAAATGTTTCTCTCTTTATACAGGACTGCTCCCTGATGCCAAATGAAGAGCAAGATTCCTCTTCAGAGGTATTTTTTTCTATTCCTTCTTTCACTTGTTTCCTTTTTACTTGTCATATATCAGGCTTTAAGTTGAAAACTAGCTATCTAGTTAGATCACAATAAGTGTGTTTGTGGATCAGATCCCTGTCTGGTTTTGAGGTGGTTTGTTTCTGAAGCTGACTTGTCTCATTCTGTTGTCCTTTAGGAGGACGACATGTGGGGAAATGACACCTTTGATAACAGACAGAAGATGTGTAAGATGTTGAAGGGCTTCCACATTCGGACCATCACCATCAACAGAGCGATGGGCTACATCTCATCAGGAGAGCACAGGCAGTAAACAGCCCTCTTTCACCATCATCATTTTAATCCATTTTGCCATCATCATCCTCATCTGTCAATAATTTAAATCATCAACACCATCTAACAGCTTCCTGATCATTCACTACCAACATACTACAGACCAAGCAGAATGTTTGCATGATTAGTGCTCAGGTATAAGCTAGCTGGCTAGATTCTTGCCTTTTGGCTTGTTGAGAGCTGAATGACTCATTTTATTGTTGTGATTATGGAGGCCATGTTGAAATATGCATGAATGTATTCCAATATCTGGGGGAAGTCTACCTATTTATTTTGTGTTTGAGATCTATTTATTACATATATTTATTTGTGGCCTGTGATGATGTTGTTTATTGTTATTTATAATAAAGTATTTATTGCGACTGGATAATGAAGTGAAGAGTGAGTTTGAATGACATGAAACTAAGTGCTGATGAAAATGGAAAATGACAGTTAATTACAGAAAAGCTAGGAAATTGACTGAAAAATTAAGAAAAACACATGCAGATTTTTTTTTTTTTTTTAATTTTAAGTTTGATTTATTCAGTCAGTATTTGCTTCTTTATTATTTTATGCTAGTCCTCCAAGGGACTCAAACCTGAAATATCAAACAAGTGCAACAAAGATGGATTGGAGTGTTGGTGGTTAATTGTTTAGCGAAAAAGTCCTGAATTCTCTGAATGTAAACATTATTCATCAATTATGTTGCATTACATTTGCATGTCCTCAACAATTTATGGCAATTTGTATCACAAGTAGTGTTGAGATGTCTGGCAGCAGTGCCCCTTTAGAGCTTCATAAAATAAAAAAAATATCCATGAGTACTTTTTAAATGGCAGGAATGTCAAGAAAAATTACCTGAAATAACATTTTTGGTCAAATCTTATTTTTTCAAATAAGTCAAGCCTTTAAAATAATCACTTGGAAATAAAATATAAATGTCGGCCTCTAGCCAAACTCACACAGGTAGAATATTCCCATTTAGAACTGAAGACAAATATGCATGATTCTTCTTTTTTTACATTGTACAATATTTTGGAAAATTAGTTAATCTTAGTTAAGAAACACAAGATGGCCTTCCCAGTGTTGGGAGGGCAGGAATGTTTTCATGATTTAAAATAAACAGAATTACATAGCTCTTATAATTCCAATAATTTGGGCAGATTCCAAATTGTCAAATAAAGATATAAACAGTCAGCTTAATTCAGATAAAACGTACATGTAAAAAATAAAGCACAGGTTTGAAAAAGTAGAAAAAAAGTTGATATGTACATAGTAAAAAAAAAAAGGTACAAATATAAAATAAATGTAGTAGACAAAATCTTCAGCCCTTTGTCCTTTAGACAGTCACGTGTAAGTAAGCGGTAATGCCTAAACGCTTATAAAAAGTCCCACTAGCATAACAGATCAAAGTGAAAGAAGATTCACCAGATCAAAATACATTTGGATTTTTCCAAATTTTTACAGTTTCAACTCTGCAGCACCTACAGTAATATCTGACTACAAAAGTAGCTACCAAATATCCCGATGACCTCTTTATGTCTAATCACTCATTTCTGCACCTTTAGCAAACTTACATAATGTTAACTGCAAGTTTGTGGCTACAAAAATGTACATTACCTGAAGAAGACAGCTGGACAGAAAATTCATACAGAAAAATGCCCTATCAGGGTTACAACAGTGGACGATTCATGAAATGCAGCTTAACTAAAAACGTTCAAATGAGACACAAACTGAGCCGTCTGCCGCTGGGACCACCTGTGTCCGCACCATCAGGAAGCATTTCACAAGCAGAGATTCAGTGATTTCAGGGTCAGAGGTCAACTCTGACATGTTGTGTTCCTGAGATTTGTTTTCTTCTTGATGATGCAGCGACAGTCAGCTTCATTCAGATCAGTTCACTTAGCTGATCCTGACCATCATGTCTGAAAATACACCAAAAACAAGGCATGATAACGTGTTTGTACTAAGTTTGTGTGTGTGTGTGTGTGTGTGTGTGTGTGTGTGTGTGTGTGTGTTCACTAGAGTAACTAATGATTACTTTCATCATAATCTTTTATAAAATGTCAAAAAGAATGACAAAGCCTGACATGTTATATTATTTAGTCTGAAAAAAAAAAAGCGATATGATACTATCATCTAACTCAAAAATATCCATCATCCAACACAACAATCCTGCAATAAATACTGACTTTATGAAACCAATAATTCTTAGTTGTTGTTGACTTGTTAACTTTTCTTTTGATACTGTGTCTGGACTGCGTTATATTTAATATTTGTCCACTTCATTCACTTACAAAGCAACACATTAGAAACATGGTACAATATAATGCAGTCCAGCAAAATAATAACACAGACTCCAGCCTCAAAAATGACCAGAGTTAAATCAACACCTCTCTGACTAGAAATTCATTACCAGAAAAAAAAATGAACTAAATAAAAAAAAAACATATATGATAAACTATATTAACTATATTAAAATTCAGCTGAGGAGAAATATAAGCATACCAGTGATTGTGCATGTTTGAGCCCAATATATGCAATCCACATACATGTTATGCTACTGACAAATTCTAAAAATGCAGCCAAGAAGCACATTTTAGCATTTGTCATGCTGTAAACAACAAATTATTAATATTTTGACTTTATGTATGACGAGAGCAAAAGAACAATTTATCAACCCGAGAAATAAATCATGATCATTTCATCAGAGGTGTTTTGTATCATTGTTGTGTGTATCAGGTGGTTTGTACAGTACGTGCGGCGTGTTACCTTTCAGAATCTGATCGACCTCATTCGGCAGATCTTCCAGATCTTCCAGACTTTTTCGCAGGTGTCTGGCCGTGGCCTCTCCCGGCCGCCTCCTGCTCTTCCACTCCACCAGCATCTTCAGCTTCTGCATGGTCACGTCTTTCTCTGTAGCCTGGATGTCCTCCAGCTCTCTGGAACTCAGGTCCAGATAGATGGCCACCTGCTTCCACTCCTTCCCCAGCCGCTTGGCCACCTGCAGAAGCTGCTTCTCTGACAGATCCTGTCCCTGACACACTGCTGTTTTCACCCCATCTGGACAAAGACACACACGCACACACGCACAAGTACAACACATACACATGTAAAAATGTGATTTCAAGATCTTAGGACGATTTACTTCATATTCACTTATTATTTCTTGTCCAAGGGAAATGATCAAGTACCATATCCACTAGTTAGACTCTTTCACACAATTAGTAGTGGGTTATTTAATCAGTAGAGTTAAAGGAGCATACCAGTGATTGTGCATGTTTGAGCCCAATATATGCAATCCACATACATGTTATGCTACTGACAAATTCTAAAAATGCAGCCAAGAAGCACATTTTAGCATTTGTCATGCTGTAAACAACAAATTATTAATATTTTGACTTTATGTATGACGAGAGCAAAAGAACAATTTATCAACCCGAGAAATAAATCATGATCATTTCATCAGAGGTGTTTTGTATCATTGTTGTGTGTATCAGGTGGTTTGTACAGTACGTGCGGCGTGTTACCTTTCAGAATCTGATCGACCTCATTCGGCAGATCTTCCAGATCTTCCAGACTTTTTCGCAGGTGTCTGGCCGTGGCCTCTCCCGGCCGCCTCCTGCTCTTCCACTCCACCAGCATCTTCAGCTTCTGCATGGTCACGTCTTTCTCTGTAGCCTGGATGTCCTCCAGCTCTCTGGAACTCAGGTCCAGATAGATGGCCACCTGCTTCCACTCCTTCCCCAGCCGCTTGGCCACCTGCAGAAGCTGCTTCTCTGACAGATCCTGTCCCTGACACACTGCTGTTTTCACCCCATCTGGACAAAGACACACACGCACACACGCACAAGTACAACACATACACATGTAAAAATGTGATTTCAAGATCTTAGGACGATTTACTTCATATTCACTTATTATTTCTTGTCCAAGGGAAATGATCAAGTACCATATCCACTAGTTAGACTCTTTCACACAATTAGTAGTGGGTTATTTAATCAGTAGAGTTAAAGGAGCATACCAGTGATTGTGCATGTTTGAGCCCAATATATGCAATCCACATACATGTTATGCTACTGACAAATTCTAAAAATGCAGCCAAGAAGCACATTTTAGCATTTGTCATGCTGTAAACAACAAATTATTAATATTTTGACTTTATGTATGACGAGAGCAAAAGAACAATTTATCAACCCGAGAAATAAATCATGATCATTTCATCAGAGGTGTTTTGTATCATTGTTGTGTGTATCAGGTGGTTTGTACAGTACGTGCGGCGTGTTACCTTTCAGAATCTGATCGACCTCATTCGGCAGATCTTCCAGATCTTCCAGACTTTTTCGCAGGTGTCTGGCCGTGGCCTCTCCCGGCCGCCTCCTGCTCTTCCACTCCACCAGCATCTTCAGCTTCTGCATGGTCACGTCTTTCTCTGTAGCCTGGATGTCCTCCAGCTCTCTGGAACTCAGGTCCAGATAGATGGCCACCTGCTTCCACTCCTTCCCCAGCCGCTTGGCCACCTGCAGAAGCTGCTTCTCTGACAGATCCTGTCCCTGACACACTGCTGTTTTCACCCCATCTGGACAAAGACACACACGCACACACGCACAAGTACAACACATACACATGTAAAAATGTGATTTCAAGATCTTAGGACGATTTACTTCATATTCACTTATTATTTCTTGTCCAAGGGAAATGATCAAGTACCATATCCACTAGTTAGACTCTTTCACACAATTAGTAGTGGGTTATTTAATCAGTAGAGTTAAAGGAGCATACCAGTGATTGTGCATGTTTGAGCCCAATATATGCAATCCACATACATGTTATGCTACTGACAACAATTTCCCAAAATTCTACTTTAGAGATGAATTTTAGAATATTTTTTCCTACTGTCTAGACTGCCATTGGCTTCAGTTCATTCCAGTACACTATAAAAATCAACATGTAGAGACTTGAAACACGCTTAACATAGTAATCCATCACAGTGAACATTTCTATTGGGTTTTTTGTTGAAGTAACTTTATTTAACCGATCCAACATGGAGCTGCAAGAAAGGTGATGTATGTCTCTGCCAGGAAATATAGTCCCAGGAGAAGATGGCTTTAACCAAGAAATTAAAATGATCGTGACTTCTACAATCATGCATGAGTGTTAGAAGGTGAAACATTGAATTTTAAAGTGGGTGTTTCTCCTGAACATTTAAATTTTGAAAGATTGGGGGATTTGAAAAATAACAGGAAAACTAAAATACAGTTTTATGTTGTGGAATAAGAAGATCTGAATAAGAATACTGAAACTCATATGAACACATCAGAAAAAAATCATACGTAATCCCAGAAAATTCTTCCACATTAGATTTAGCCATTTTTGATTGAGTCCTTCTCTAAAAACTATAAAATAAACTGATTTCACTGACAAATTATTTAGCACTTCTAACTTGTATTTCTAAAGTTTCATTTGCTTATGAAAATAAACAGGCTTAAAATAGAATTCTCAATAGGTTAGATGGTATTTTTCTGTTGCTAGATTTTTTTATGTTAGTTTCAAGAATATTTAAGTCCTTTTTCTTACAATATTGATAGATTTTTTTTTTTTTTTTTTTTTTTTACTTGAGAATTACTAGAAATTTTCTGCAGATCACAGACAATTTTGTTCATTTCTAGTTGGGGACTGTTTTGCAATGTGCAGTTCAGTTGTGGATGATCACCTGTTCAGTTTGATTTGAGCAAAACAGAACTGAGGCTGAAGTTGAAACCAGAACAAAAATTAGTAAAACACACAAGTCACCTGACTCATCCTGCCATCGAGGTCTTTTACTGCTTATTTCTTCCTCCGATGCACTGCTGCTCCTCTTTCTGCCAACTTGAGAGAAGGAAGTGCGTCTTTAACAAAAACCAGCCTGTCACAGCATAATGATGAAATGTATCTTATGATCTAAAGATTCTACACAGAAAACAACAATCTTACTGTCTGTCCTTTTCCGTGGCTTTTCTGCTGTGTTGTCCACACAGTCGCCTGTGAGTTGGGAAAAAGTACATCATGATCACCAGGCAGTACAGGAATGTACAGAGGACAGAAATAGAATGTAGGACACTTGGTGAAAAGATGTCAAGGGGAAATAGGCTAAAGTTAAAATTTTATTTGGAAAAGTTGTTTTAAGGCTCCTGCACACCATGCGATTACGTTTATCTTATGAGTTAATTGCATGTCACACTGTTCAGGATGGACATCTGTCAGACTCTACAATACCAAGATAGATGCTTGTCAGATTGTGGGACAAGGTGAATCTCTGTCAGAAATGGAGAGTTGTCATGATTATTATAATGTTTGAACCTTAGCAGTTTCCTCGTGCAAATTTCATGCCGTATTCCTATTGTTGGTTTGTAGAGGCAGTTCGTAGCAGCAGTCAAACTGTGAGATTTTGGTCCTGAATATCTGACATTCAGAATTTTGTCACAGACTGTCTTTCCTAACAAAAGTGCTAAATCCGACCGACCTGGGACGTGTCACACACTGAGATTAGGACCACCTTTTTGGATCGATAACCGGGGATTTTTTTTCACGGTCGTTTTCTGTCATCCGAGACAGCCCAGTGCGTAGGAGCCTTTAGAGCAACCCAAGTTATAACCATTTTTTTTCAGCAGCATAACTTACTATATTTACATGTATGTAGGTTAACATTCACTTTTCAATCAGTTCAACACAGATTTTAGCAGTAAAAGACCAACACACTGTTCACTGTCCATGCAGACACAGCAGGTACCTTCTCTAATGGTAGCCGACCACACAATCTGGTCTGATTCCGTCTCTATGACAGACAATTTGAAGGGAGGATGTTGTTCAAAGAACGCCTCAAAGTAGCCTTTCAGTTTAGTTACCGCAAGGGTAAATTTCAAGTCCTGCACAGAGACACATACATTACAAATGAATGCCTTTGCACCTGGCATTTACAACATGTTTTTGTTATTCAGTACTTGAAGTTGGAATATCCATGTGATTCAATGTGAGCATACACACATGCATGCATGCAAACACACACCTCAGGATTGATTTCCCCCTCTGGCTCACTCAGGAGGCGATAATTTCTCTCATCCAGTTTACAGGTTGGAGGTTTCTCTATCTTCATGTAACGCCTCTTTGAGCTGCGCACCTCCTTGCATATATCCTAAAGCACGAGGACAGCAGGAGGACACGATGAAGCAGGTAATGGAGAAAGGGAAGGAAGGAGAGAGAGAGAGAGACAGACAGAGAGAAAGGAAGAGAGAACCAAATGACGTTCGTTCAGCTGATGAGTGGGTTTAATGGTGATTTGTGTTCAATAAAGGACATTTCTCACTGTCAGACAGGAAAAACTGATGGCATGTGAGTTCATATCAGACCATAAAGAGCTCCACCCTGGCAGGACATAACAATCTGAAGGGAAAAACACCAAATCCAAAAATAGAATGCTGCATTTAGGAAATGTCCTGTCACTACTGTGGTTACTATGTAACATAGCATGATTATCAGCAGCTTCCTCCTAAACACACGTTCACAAGACCACTCACACTTCCTGGGTGACATCAGCAGCAGATGACAGGGTGACTGGGTATTATTACCATTTAAGTGAATGAATTATGAATTACGCATTGCATTTAGAGCAATGCACACAAGATTTGCATCAATAACACCATTACCATACAAATGCCAATTTTTTTCTCCAATAAGCCATTATTTAAAGGTGCAATACTGAAATATTAAGTGTCAATACAAACATAATGTAGGGGTTTTATAAGCTTCATCTATACCATTGACTCAGTACTTGAACTGGTACTACTTTAGTAAAGGGGTTAATTTATGGAATAAGCTTGAAGATAATTTAAAAACTTGTAAAACAATGATCAAATTTAAGAAAATGTTTAAACTGAATGTTTTGAAGAAATATTGGTCTGACACTTTTTGTTGTAAACACATGGACATATAAATGTTATACAATTATTGCAAAGATGATGTGGATTATTGCCTATAAGGCGCATGCTAATGATGTTTATGATGTTTAGTAAATGTTGAAATGTGAGAAGGGTAGGTGTAATAAGCTTTGGCTTCAGCNTTTATGATGTTTAGTAAATGTTGAAATGTGAGAAGGGTAGGTGTAATAAGCTTTGGCTTCAGCCTACGCCTTTTCGGTCGCTGGTGAGATCTTTCTTATTTTGTTTTGCTTTGATTTGTTGGTTTGTTATTTGTGTGTTTTGGAGCTGTGTTTGTTGGGAGCATTCACATATTTGTTTTTGTTTTGTTTTTTGTGTGCTACAGACCAAAATAAAGATTTAAAATAAAATAAAAAATAAAAATAATAAAATGCTTATAGAACCAAATATTGAAGCATGTTAAGTGTTAGTGTATAGATAGTATAACATAATGTGAGAGAAAATAGTGTAATCTATAGTGTAGGATAGTACAGTATAATATAGTAAAGTATAGTATTTGTTATTTGGATTTAGTTTAGAGTTAGATATATTTTTCTGGTTTTATTTCATTAAATAATATGAATTGGTATGATATTGCATTGTATTACAATGTGGTGAAAAGGTTTAGGAACAGTTAATGGAGGGTTTGGATACAACCAGGATCTTTCTGTTTCTGTCTCTCTTGCCAACACACACCCCCTATATACCTTGATGTCAGAGGAGTTGTTGGTGGCCAGGTAGATGCGGAAGCTATAGCTGTTGTTGTTGACTTCGCCCAGCTGTTTGTAGACCAGCACCACCCCATGATGCTCCACAGACTGGTTTGTCTGGACAATCGGACCCACAGGTGACAGCGACGTCACACGCCACTTAACATGGCTGCCTGAGTGGTTCACTGTTGGCTCGATGATTGGACGATTGTCCTTTATATGTAGGACACTGAATGTCATCTCATTTTCAGGGTCTGTGTGTAGAAAATTGGGAAGTTGGTAACAGATTTTAAAATATGAAAACATCAGGAAGTATTGTCTTTGTTGCAAATATAAAATGTTGAAGACAAATGACACTCCTATAGATTCTCACCAGCCAGGCACAGAGAGTGAGGGAACTGGATGGACTTGAGGACAGATGCATCCTTGTTGACTGTGTCCACATTGAAAATGGGTCCAGCAAACTTCCAGGAGCCTCTCAAGAACATGCCAAACTTGGACCAAGACAAGACAGAGTAGCACACCAGAACCCGCTCTGATACTTCAAACACCAGACCTGTGACTGAACACTCATATGTGCCCTCTCCTTCCAGCTGCACCCTAACACACACACACACACACACACACACACACACACAGGTACAATCAGTGGCGTGTAAATATCGATATGTATGGACACAGACCAGATCAGCGCACACAGAGGTGGCTGCAGAGACGCGTTGCTGATACTCACTGTAATCGTCCCTTAGAGATCCTCCTGGGGGTGACCTGCTCGTTATCATGGCTCTGTCACACAAACCAACACAGCCTGTCATTTTTTTTTTTCAAGAATATTTTTATTAAACTNTGGCTCTGTCACACAAACCAACACAGCCTGTCATTTTTTTTTTTCAAGAATATTTTTATTAAACTTTTTCAGCAGAGCAAGGAAGATACATAATAATAAAAATGTTAATGATTAATGGTAATAAAACAGAGTGATAACAGAAATAGGTGTTTACATATACAAAAAAAAAAAAAAGNGGGGGAGGTGAAAGCTTCTACAGTTCCAGTGCATTTCTCCAGGCCAAGTCTAATAGCCCTGCCATTATCCTTTGGGCGTTTTCATTTCCCAGATATTTAAGGTAAGGGTCCCAGATCTGATCAAATAAGAAGGGTTTGTCCTTAAAAGCTGTGGAGAAGGTTTCAAACGGAATGATGCTTGTCACCATTTGAAGCCATTGTTGTGATGATGGAACTTTGTCAGTAGCCCACAAGACTAAAATGCACTTTTGGGCATAATATAGTAGAATATACAGTAAACTTTTGTTGCGAAAATTGGCAGGCAGTTCATCATTTANGGCATAATATAGTAGAATATACAGTAAACTTTTGTTGCGAAAATTGGCAGGCAGTTCATCATTTAAATCTAACACACAAGTCTTTGCCCCAAACTTGAGGGAACATTTTCAAATTTTGTTTAGCTGTTGGAGAATCCCAGACCAGAACTGCTGAATATGTGGACAGCTCCACATGTAATGGAACAAAGAACCCACTGAGCTTTGGCATTTATTACAGAGATTTGACAGCTTAGAACTCATTCTATGACTGGCTTCTGGAGAGATGTACAGCCTATGTATGATTTTGAATTGTCTTTCCCAAGCCTCATTAGTTGCTAGTACAATGGAGGGCTGGCTGCACAAGGTGTCCCAGTCCGCTGTTTCTATCGCAGTGCCAAAATCAACTTCCCACAGTCCTTCAGTTTTATTGGAGTTGTCCTCCGTAAGACTGAAGAGGGCTTTATAGAAGCATTTGTTAGCAAATTTAAGTTGCTTGCTATCTTTTAACAAATATTCAATTGGAGAAATAGTGGCATCTTGTGTGAATATCTTTAACTTAGCCTGGATGAAATTTCTAACTTGTAGAAATTTAAAGAAGTCATTATTTGGAATGTCCAGCCTATCATTTAAACTAATCAGGCGCCAACTTTTTGTCAAATTAACATCTGATTTGTGAAAGATACCTGTATTGTTCAAACTCACCTGCTGAATAGCTTTGCATTTTTCACAGCAAAATTTGAAGTGCACTTCATCTGTTAAGAGGCGGAATAACCAAATGGAAAGTTAATTGCAAGACGAGTCACGTAGTCTCTAGTGAACATCAAAGATCAGTTGTGATTTGCTCACCGTTCCCACTGAAAGCCTCTGCTACAGGTCCAGAGACTGACCCTAGAGGGTGAAACAATTCAAGCCCAACACTGTCACATGCAAGATCCTGTGCATATCTGTGTTTCATTTGTTTTGCATATTCTACCACATAATAAATATGAAAAACTGGCAAAATGTATAGTGAGTATTCAGAGTTTGTTTAGACACAATTTTGTTTCAAGAATTTTCTCACCATTATTAGAATCCTCAACCTCAGGTTCTTGAGTGTCTGCAAAGAATATTAAAAAGATAAACAAAGTCAACCCTTTCTAACAAAGTACACTCTTCATCATGTGAAAATCCTGGAGTTTCCAGGCGTGCTTTGAGACTCCATGCTCCACTATGAATTGATTATGTTCGTTCTTACCTCCTTCTGCTGCATCGTCAGGACAGGCTTCTGCTGAAAGACAAAAGAAAAGGAGGGAGACTGAGAAACAGAGACGTAGAGGAATGAGATGTGATAGAGCAGCATGAACTGTGCCTCTTACCTAAATCCTCATCTTTCTCTTCATTTTCCTCTTCATCTTCCTCTTCCTCTGAGCTCTCCTCAGCTGAAGTCCCCGAAGTCTCTGTTACAAACAGGAACACATAGAAGTTAAAAAAATTTCCACAGAATTCCACAGAAAACGAGGAATAAAACGGATTTAAGCTGAATGATTCAAGAAAAAAGGATGTGGACATACAAAGAATTTAAATGTCAGAAGAAGTGATCTTTTTGCAGATGATGACTTATGAGTTATGTTTGGTTATGAGTTATGGGACAGCACTGGTTTACATTTGTAATTACCTGAACTACTGCTGTCACTTTCTGTTAGATTACCTGCAACAAAACGACAAATTAGTAAGACTTTAAAGGATCATACCGGCAATCGTACATGTTTGAGCCCAAAATATACAATCCAAAACATACACATTATGCTACTGACAATCATTTCCCCAAAAAAACGACTACTTTAGTGGTAAATTCTAGAATTTTTTCCTACTTTCCAGACTGTGGTTGCTATTAAAATCAATTTGTTGCGGCTTGAAACGTGCTTGAAATACGTAATCAATCACAGCAAACCAACATATCTACAGATATTAGCTTTTTTTTTTTTGCCAATGTAACTTTGTTTAACAAACGCAACATGTAGCTGCACAGAAGACGATGTATTTCTCCGCCAGGAAATATAGTCCCAGGAGAAGTAGGCTTTTACTGAAGAAAAATTTAAATGATCGTGTATCTACAATCATGCATAAGTGTTAGCAGCAGGTGTATTGTGGGTGCATCACCTGAACATTTGATTTTGAAAGATTAGAGGATTTGAATAAATAATAGGAAAACTAAAATACAGTTTCATGGTTTGGAAATTGGTATATCAGTAAGTAACATGTATACGGGTTGTATATAGTATATTGGGCTCAATCGATTTAACCTGAGGCACAAAAACAGAAACAAACAAAACACAACGCTCTCTAAAACTTCCATCATTAAGAATTTATTACAATAAATTTATTGCTGTGTTGAGAGAAACATACATGATAAAAATATTCAGACTGCTTCTTTCCTTTCTTATTCACCACAGCCTTGTGAGCAAAGAAAACCTCAAGAGAAGCCAAATAAAAATGCTGCATTGTTATTTCTGTCTGTACTGACCAACAGTTGGACTTTTGTGTACTACAGAGTTCCTGTTAAAGGTACAGCCCCAGTTATCAGCCGCTACCTTTTCACTCAGGATGAGTCCACTATGTCAGATGAGTTTACTTCTGTGTGTATCTACTGCTTATTTCTGAAAAACAGTTTTGATCCATTTTATTCATCAAAATGCCCTCAGCATGACTGACTTACACCGCCAGCCTTTACTGCCCTCTTATATCCATCACTTGTTAGTATCTGAACCGAGGCACCCTGTAAAGAAGCCTCTGATAAGTGCCATGTATTAATGCTCAGGCACATTTCTGCAGATGAGTCCAGGGGAGATGCTATCCCTCTCTTCCCAGCAGCAGCGAGCATTTGTGGACCAGGCCATCTGGCTGAGTGCCCGGCCGGCTAATGGATGGAGCCCATCCTCTCTGGCCCGCAGAGTTTTATCTTAGACTAACAAGCAGACACTGCCATCACTGCTCCACTTGCAGCACCTCCCTCATCAATCTTTCCCTTCCACTTCTCTCCATCTGTCTGCTTCACCTCTCTCTCCACCATTTGTCTCTCTCCTTGTCCTCGTATGCCTCCTGCAGCCAATCTTTCTGCTTGCTGCTGCTGCCTCATCTCAGCCAGCAGACATCCCTCTGCACTCCGGCACAGCCTCTTCCCTTCATCAGACTGACAAACAAGGTGGAGAACACACACACACACACCTCTGCAGCTTCAAAGGTTCCGATCTTTTAATGGGTGTTGCCTGCCATCTGCTGGTGGCAGAAATCATCCATTAAAAGGCCAACGCTGTCTCTCAGTTCAACACTATGTACTAATGCTATAAGCTAAAGTATACACTTTGCACAAGCTTTAATAGTATACTGTTGAAGTATACAATACTTTATTTGTACTGACAGGAAATTGTACAAGATGTGCACCAGTGACATCAATCAAACTGCAATGTTGGAAAGCCACTGTCAAGTTCAAATTGGAAAAATTGAAGAGAAAAGGGAAATGTTTTCTAAGTATTTAACACTTTTACTTTTAATTTAATGCATTTAATGATATCTTTTTGTTTTTTTAAATACCCAATTAGCTGTTTCATCACTGTTCACAATTAAAAATTTTGTAATCCAATAATTCCATCCATCAACACCACATTCAAAACTTGAGGGAATTTAGTATAGTTTTGTATATTTTGTCAGTTTTCCAGAATGATTGCAGTACACAGTCAAATCCCAGTTAGATTTGATACATAACTTAACAGGAGGAAACATATCTAAAAGCTAACTCAACAGCAAGAACTATGATGGTTTAGATGTGATGTTACAATAAAAAAAAAAAAATTACAAAAAAAAAAGACCTGGGGGGCACGAGTGCTTTGCATGCCTGTGCACAATGCTTTTAATGCAAATAACAGGTACAGTAGGGAGGCTAAACAACGAACAGAATGTAAGAAGAAATACAAGAAGGAAAACAAAAGTAGTGACGAGTAAACGTTGGGAAAACTCATGTTTCTGAAAGCAAATATTAAAAGATGGCAGTGGAGTGAGACACTATAACGTTAGTACAAATCATTACCAACTACCATTCATTTTAATATGTAGCCCTGTTTCTGTTCTTTGAGAGAGTGAAAGTAGAAAGAGCAGCAAACTGTGAGGGGAGGAAGCAAAGAGGGTTTACCTTTTTTGTCAGGGGGAGGGATATCTCCATCTCTGTAAGGCAGAAAAGAGAGTTACTGAAACAACTTATGCAAATTTCACCAGAAATCAGCATTGAACCTGAACAAGTGTTTTTGTGCAGCTGTAAGCCATTACGCCACCTCAGCTTTCAAAGAGGAACACATACACGCACTTACACACCAGTGAAATACAAAAACAGGAAGTGTGTGCAAGCTGCCAACATCTCACGTTTTTTTTTTTTTTTTAAANTTTTTTTTTTTTTTTTAAACACCAGCCCATCCTGCAGTGTGGAAGATTCACCTTCCCACAAACTCCCACACTGACCCACTTTCAGACTGTTTGATGGTGCAGGAAAGCAGCCAAGGAAAGGTTCTGGCTGGATACTCTTGCCAATACAAAACCAGTCACCCTTCTTCTCCCATCATAAATGCAGGATTAGCGTGTTGATGTTTTCTCGTGACAATTCAATTCTCAAAAAATGTGCCTGATTATCTGCAGCAGCTACTATAATAAAACAAGAATGGCGTGTGACAGTGCCATTCAGATGTGGTTTCTGAATGGAAGACTGGAGCAACCAGTTGACGCAGCTTAAACTCCATCAAGATCCAACACGTTTCTGTCTGCAGGCAGAGAGACGAGTGCATGGCAGTGACACAAGAAGAACGAGTTCACCACCAGCAGCAGCAGGCGTGGAAAAGTAGGTCAAATCTCTCCCTGTGTGGGTGCTTCTTTTCCTGTTTCTCTCAGTTATAAAAAATACAGAGCAGGGTGATCAAAAGCAATGTGTGTAAAGAGATAAGGATTAGTAAGGCTGGCCACATAATAATCATTTATTCTGTTAATCGTGATAAGGCCTGGCAGTTCCCTATTGTTTTCAGATATCTGTCTAGGTAACATAGTTTATTCTCTTCAAGGTCAGTCATCTGTGGTTTAGTCAGTCACGCCACAACACTGGGACTCATAATCGCTATCTTAAAGGATCATACCGGCGATCATGCATGTTGGAGCCCAATATATACAATTTGTATACATGTTACAATACTGACAACCATTTCCCAAAATGTACTACTTTAGCTGTAAATTTCTGAATTTTTTTTCCTACCTTCCAGACTGTCATTGGTTTCAGTTCATTCCAGTGTGCTATTAAAATCAACTTGTAGAGGTTTGAAACATGCTTCAGATACATAATCCATCACAGCAAACACTATGTCTGTTATGTTTTTTGCCAAAGTATTTATTTAACCAATTCAACACGGAGCTGCATGGAAGATGATGTATTTCTCCACCAGGAAATATAGTCCCAGCAGAAGATGGCTTTTACCGAGAAATTAAAATGACTGTGACTTCTTCAGGTGAAACATTGAATTTTAAGGTGCATGCATCACCTGAACAGTTGAATTTGAAAAATTAGGGGATTTGAAAAAATTTTTAAGAAAGCTAATATATGTTTTATGTTTTGGAAATTGGTAGTCAGTAATGTACCATGTACTATGTGGGTTGTATATATTGGACTCAAACATGCACAGTCACCGGTATGGTCCTTTAAACAAAGTTTACTCCCCTGAGTCTATGCTTTCAGACACTATGTGAACTCCAGGCATAAATCCTCGGACTCTCTCTGCTTTCATGTTCTTCTGCTGTTTCAACTTCCTCTTACAAGACAAAACTAAATTCTCTCTGGCTGAAAGATAAAAACCACAGAGAAAGACAAAGAATGTGAGCGTCGATAAGCAACTGTCAGTTCAGTCAGTATGCTGTCTTTAGTTAGACTACTTTACACAGCAATGCACAAGAATTTAAAGAACCATATCTGTGATTTTGCATGTTTGAGCCCAATAAATAAATAAATACTACCTGCATACATGTTACATTAATGCCAACCATTTTCCAAACATAAAACCGTATGTTGTGTTATTTTCAATGCAGCCTCAAGGGGGCACAAGCCAGTGTCCACCTTGTGCCGGTCCCAAGCCCAAATAAATGC
>VXCM01001418.1:236530-311388 GCA_014773175.1 Lucifuga dentata | reverse complement strand
ACCACCATCTGTCCTTCTGCGTTCCTATCCTGGATGCCAAACTTGCCCATCACTTCCTCATCATCTTTAGACTTACTGATTCACCTAATAAACTGGTAACAACATTCTGGCTCACACCACTTAACATTTCATTCAGCTCACCTGTATTGGCTTGGGAAAGGAATCCGTGTTCAAAAATGTCCTCTATCCACTTCTGGAGTTCAGTGTCTTTCTGGACCTCAGTGTCTTTCTTGTAGTAGTAGCTGATCATTCCCTGCACAAACCTGTAAGAAATAGGAGAGGCCCAATAATAAAAAAAAATAACACATGTTAACAGATTGAGACATCCATTCATAAAAAGATAATCCAGTGGCCTAGTAGCAGACATGGGAGATTGTTGAGTTCTTTTCCTTTTACACCTTAGTACAATATCTCACACACACACAGGACCATACAATTTTTCATTGGTAGCCAAAAGCAATGGACAAGTAGCTCAAATCCTCCTTTTCCAATACAGTCCCCTCTGTCATATTAGGATTTCATGGAAATTGCATATAAATTCCCACAGGGCTCCATTTGGTAAGTTTTGTGGACAAATTAAAGTCATGTTTGGGTTATGCTCATGTTATGATTGCTCATGTTTGGGTAATGCTCATGTTTGGGAGCATGAATGCTCATGTTTGGGTCCTTCCTCTCATCTCATCAACATCATCAAAGTTGCCTAAGCATAATAGATATAAAAATGTTATTGTCAACTGACAGACTCTGGTCCTAAAACACTGTCATTATGTTTTTGATCTCAAATTTCCCAATTAATTTAAAACAAGACTCTTAATACTTAAAGAGTGTATCAACATGGAATCAAAACCTTAAAACTTGTGAAGCTGATACACCTCTGGCCACAGCCCAAAAGTGATGTCATAGCATGAGTTTTGTTTTCTCTTTCACTGACTGCATTGTGTTCAGTCTTTCAATGTGCAGTTAGAGCAGATATCAAAATATAACCACAGTTAAGCAACAACAACAACAAAAAGTGAATCAGTCAATCTTGAAAAGAACAATTTCGGTAGCTTGAGCTTGCAAGTATCTGTAAATAATGTGGCCAAGATTATCAAATATTTTGAAGAAATTGGCATCAGGACCAAACAAAATCATGGTAACCAACAGTGATGTCCTAAGTTACAAATCAGAGTGATGCCACAAGTAACAAGGCTTACCTTACAAACTGCTTTGGAAATAAAAAGTTACCAACAATAAATGCAAGAAGATATTTCAAAATTAACTGTTAAGAGAAGATTGCATGAATCTGGGACAGCTGAGGAATTGCTCCACAAAAACTGTTGGCAACATTGCAGAAGAAAAGGAAGAGTCAAGTCAGGTCAAGACAAGTTTATTTGTGTAGCCTGAGATCCAATACAATGTCTCAAAGGGCTTTACAGGTACATGTATCAACAGTTCCTGCCCCAGCCTATGCTCTCTAAGAAGGCAAGAAAAACTATCCAAAAAAAAAAAAACCTCATTATATTAGGGAAAAAATGGAAGAAACCTCAGGTGACCTGTTCTCACCCCTCAAACAGACAGTTGTGCAATAGGAGCCATAAGAGGCTTGCACAGGCCAATAAAATAGTAGCTGAGTATTTTAGGACTGAATGTCACTCTTATTCAAATGCCATGAATGAAAAATGTAACATATTGAGATGGTTGTACGTCAGCAAGTGCATGTCAACTGTAATCTACTAAAAACTATGCATTTCACCCATTTTAGTCTTTGCTGCAAACATACTTTAAAAAAGGTACGTGTTAGTGACAACACCAGTATCCAGATAGATGCTGTTAAAATGCAACAACTTGCACTATATTATAACCTCAGTTCAAACCAGTCACTGTATAGCCTTCATAACTTTACAGCAACTTTGTCAGACATGAAAAACCCTTCCTTTTTAAAACTGGTTCTCACTTCACAGTAGGTGCCTCAGGCATCAACGACCTGAGCAGTGAGCACAGCTTAGGGACGGCCTCATTGCAATGAAATTCAATCCTACATTTGTATTTGCAGGTTTCTTTCTAATTACGTTTGGTGCTGATGTCTGGAGAAATCTCATTAAGGCAGATTCGCAGCTTTTGTGTTGGCCAGCTGAGCTGTCCTAAGCCATCTCAACAGAATTTTACATGTAAAGTTATGCTGAGGAAAGCTGTAACCTCACATGCATTGGAAAGTGTGTGTAGTACCTGTGGATGATGTCCCACAGCCTGAGTCCATCATCTCTGTAGTAGAAGTTTGGCACAGCCTCCAACCCTCGCTCAGCAATGTCTTCTGGTATACAGAGGGAGCTGTAGGTCAGGGAGGACTCTGCTCTCTTCAGGATGGTGATCATCCCATCTCCACCAGAAGCTGTATACTAAGAATCAATTGCATGCATAACAAATGTTGTTAGGGGCAAAAAGATGGCATAGAAATATACAATATACTGTATGTATTTATTATGGCAATAGTTAAATTGAAAGTTTTTGGTCTGTTTATTCCTACCTGTGTGAAAACACCATCTTCTGATATAAGCTGACTTCGGGCCAAGTAGTTGATTTGGAGAGTGTAGCGAGTGTGAGGAATGAGAAGCTGAGGAAAAGATGACACTCTCTTAATAACTCTCCTTATAATCAAGGATTCTGCAGATCCAGAATTTTTGATGCAGCTACATTATTAAAAAATGCAAAACATTTCAAATATATAAATGGTAAAACATAAGGATTCTCAACTTGGGACTGAAAAATAAGGAAAAAAATACTTTCAATGCGATAAGTTAGTATATTCCTTCTAAGTTACCTTGTAGAGAGGATGCACCATGGGCAGGTTGCGCAGCAGTGAGATAGCAAAAACCTCTGGCAGCAGATGAGTGCGCAGCAGGTGAACATTGAGTTGATGCTCACTGAAATCTGCACTTCTCACAAAAATCTTTGCTGTCAACCAGTCATACTCAGAATCAGTGGGAACAAAGATCGGGTTGTCTGCTGCTGGTTTCTGCTTCAGCTGCAGGAAAAAAAAAAATGCAATTTATTATTATCATAAGCTTTTAGAAGAAACTTTTGAAATTTTCTTTTTATCCTCTCTCTTTATATATATATATATATATATATGTTAGTCCAACTTCAAAAATACACCAGACACACATTAGAAGAAATGAAATCAGCTGTTGAGATCATGACTGTAATTTTGCATTTTAAGCAAAAGGTTTGAGGGCTTTTGCAATACCATCAACCCAGTCATATTTTAGAATCAGCTACTAGCAGAACTTAATCTGATTACAAGAAGTCATAACCTTGCTGAATGTGTCCTATTATAGGGTATTGCCTTTACCCCACAATGGGATCACCAGTGCTTTTTTTTTTTTTTNCTTTTTTTTTTTTTTGTTTGTTTTTGTTTTTGAATGATGACCTCCATAGTCACTTTAATGACTCACATTCAGAGTACTTCCATGATTCTTATGGGTTAATCTTACCTGAATCACAATTGGCATCAGTTTATCATCAGGAGTCTTGTGGAGCAGAATGAGCGGAGCCATCAGGTACTGCTTCTTACCATTGATGATGTTTGTCTTCACTGCATCCAAACGCTTGTAGTCACACAGGAATATGTTGCCTCTCTTTTAAAAATATGAGAATAATTGACATACAGCACAGTAAATCACACCACTTTCAATGCATTTTGTTGAGAATGAGAAATGATTAAATCACATAGGTTAGTTCTAAATTTAACAAGGGACAAAACATGTTTCTAATCTTGAAATCAATGCTGTCCTGCTTATACAGTTTTATTGATGTAGTATTGTAGAAATATTAGACAATCACCTTCATTTCATCAGCTAAGTTACCCTGCCCGTGGAGGAAGACCATGTCATCAGTGACAGGGAAGTTTGCAGGCAGTTCTGAACAACGCCGGATCAACATGGGGTTGACACCATTGAGAAACTGGTAGCCAAAAAAATCATCATCCTTCCAGTGTTCCTGAACATAATCTGAAATAAAGAAAAAGAGTTTTATCTTAATTTTGCTTAAAATATGGCCAAAAGCATAAATATTTCAAAAACAAGCTGCAAAAGGAACATGATGAATTGGGTTGGGTAGATTATTTTAAAAATAAGGTTAAGGTTAATAAGTTACTAGATACAAAAAAAAAAAAATCACAGTAACTAGACAATATCATGCTAAATAAGTGTTGTGATAACTGAAGCTCATTTGTAAAGCTTTCCTTATTTAATTACCACACTGTTGTCCCATTACTGGCATGTTTTTGTAAGAGGCATCATGGTAAAAGTAAAGACTGGCATGTTAGTGAGCTGCTACATATTTAAGACCCATGCTTTATACTGCTTCCTCTGGTGCTAAAGTGAAATTGACATGTTAAACTGGCAAAGGAAACCTAAATTCTCTGCTTTACAGCTCTGCAATTTAGGAGAGAGGTACAGAATGTTGTGACAGCATCAAGACATTACTGGGAGTCCTGGTGCACTTGGGTGTATGTGGTGGTGTGTGTGTGTGTTGCTTGTGAGAGAGAGACCGCAGAGTGCAGACGTTGACGGTTGAGGATAGTGCCGCTAGAATGCGTCCAAGATCAGATCAAAGATTGCCATTTAAATAGCATGATTAATCAACTGAGTGAGCTTATATATCAGATTTATTGATCACTAATGGAAAATACAATTTAAACATCAGTCAGGTTTTATATTAATGAAATTTATCATCAGACTGAAACAGATCTTAATTTCCACACGACTGTGTTTTATGAATAGCTTCTCCAACGTACCATTGTAACGCCTCATTCAAGGAAAATGATAAAAGATAAACTTATTGATGTTGCCATATCTCAGTGTTTCCCATACATAGGCGAAACTTGGGCGGCCCACCCAGGTTTCTGAAGACCCGCCCAGGTTTCTGAAGACCTGCCCAGGTTTCGTGGAACGTCCCAGCCTTAAAAACAATACAGCTCTGACACTGCTGTCACACTGACGTGCACACACATAGGTTGTACTTGGGAGTCCCCAAGAAAGCAAAAGCAGCGAAATGTCTGACTGCTCCACTATGTGTGAATTCTTGGTAAAGTTATCACTGAACACCCCACCCCACCCCTTCGATGACAATTTGAATTCTTGGTAAGGTTATCACTGAACACCCCCCACGCCACCTGCCACCACAAGTAAATTTTCAATCTCTGGTAAACACTGTATCTTGATTACACAGAGGCATATTGCTCAAACGTAACTGAGAAATGGAATGATGAAAGAGGTCACATGATCAGTGGTGGAAAAAATGTAGTGGTCATTGTGCATTTAGTATTTGTATGTTGTCAAAGTGTTACATGGCGGTAGAGGAAGAGAGGCACTTGGTTAACAATTCCTTTTCTGGTCTTTTTTTTTTTTTTTNTTTTTTTTTTTTTTTTCTTTTGAAAATCTTACTGAATTTACCATGTGAAAATGATGTTTTTAAACTAAATGCATGGGGAAACTTGTTAAAATATACTTCCATAGATTTGTTAGAGGGAAATGTAAACAAATCTCAATGTCCACATATGGATACCCAAAACCTTTCGAATTGTGAAAGTATTCCCAGGTAGAATAATAGAGTACTGCTACATTTGTCAATATTTGAACATAAAGCATTACTGGTATAATATAGATAGAAGAGTACCTGATATGTCAGTCCTTTTGCAACAAAAGACTTGGTTAATATCATCAATATTAGTCCAGTTTTGCTCACAGTCATCCAGTCCCTTCAGTTTCAGCTCTATCAGTCTAAGGAATAGAAACAGAGGGTTACTATACTATATGATACCACAAAAACAAAAGTTAATTACTACTATTTGATTCCCCCCCACCACCCACCCCCCATCTGCACGTCTGTATATATAGTTCTAGTGTGCTCAAGACTGGCACACACCAAAGTACACAGTTAAAATTAAAATACACAATTTAATCTTGCAACAGACAGATCGCATGCTTGTGCATATGTGAGTGTGTGTGTGCGCGTGAGCCACCACCCAACCTCTTTGTAGAAATTCACTAACATGTTTATTTATATCTAGAAGTTTAAGTCTGTCAAAGAGGATGATCACCACGAGAGAGAGAGAGAGAGAGAGAGAGAGAGAGAGAGAGAGAGAAAACAGAGACAAACAGGAATAAAAATAAGTGAAAAGTGGCTTAGTTGTAAATTACGATTTGATGATTACAAAAAAAGATCAATTTCAGATCAGCAAAATCCATGTTTGCCTTTAAAACTCATCTTAAAACTTACTTTTGTTTTAAGGCTTTTCCTTAACTTGTGCTAACTGTTGTGTGCTATGGTTTCTGTTTATTACTGTTTTTATTTGTTTTAATTTGTAGTGTTTTTTTATTACTCTTCTATTTTCTTCTTAAGCACCTTGAAACTTTGTTTTGAAAGGTGCTATATGAATAAAGTTATTATTATTATTATTATTATTATTATTATTATTATTATTATTATTATTATAAATACAAAGTTCAGAGAAAATCTGAGCAGCATTTGATGTTGAAAAGAATACCTCACCCTGTGGCTGCAGTGTAGAGGAACTCTGTAGTCTTGGTGAAAGAGAAGCGAACCTCACAGGGCAGAGAAAGAGGGTCATCCACATCGATGCAGTGGGGAATTCCCTCTGCATACACATGCCAGCTGAAGAAAATCAGAGAGGGTACAGTAATTATGTTAAATCCTGCAACATATATGTTTGTTTTGTTCAGAACATTAAAGTTACAATATATGCAAACTCTCACCGATAATCTTTTTCTCTCTGCTTCAGCTCCTTCTCCCTGCTGTACCTGCCAAGGTGATGTTGGTCTTCAAATACTGTAAGAGCTATAAAGACAAAATACAACTTATGACACATGACCTTGCACAGCCATTTGACATTTTGCTCAAAATAAGTACAGCCAATTACAAAAGCAACTGCCCCACATCCCAACAGTTGTCTAAATACTGTATATTGATATTTAGACAACAAAATGTAGATTATCTTTGTTAAATTCTCATTACATAATATAGTTTATATGGCTGGTATGGGGGAAAAGCCACTTTGGATTTCTGTTCGCTCCCCACACGTGCTCTGATGAAACAGTGCATTGCATAGCATGTCTAAACAGGCTCTCTTTCAAGTACACATGCATCAGCAGACACACACACACCACCAACATTAGTATGGCTGACAACCTGGCTGAAAAAGTGTGATGTAGTGAAGATGTCATAGTAGTGAATGAATAATAGTCATTTAACTCCCATTCATATTGAAGATCAAAGAAGGAAATGCTAAACTGTTATAAATGTGACTCTGTTAGATAATAGAAGCTCCTTAGATAAACGTATCTGCACTCAGGTCCTGGTGACTGGTCACGTGCACTCATGACAGCAAAATGTCAGGGCAATTTAAACAGAAATTTCAATAGAATGAAACCAAGGGAGAGACAGGGAGGGAGTGATGGATAAATGCATTTGCCACATCTTCTCTCTCTCTCTCTCTCTCTCTATCTCTCTCTCTCTCTCTGTCACACTTATTCTCAGCTGGCCTTTGTTTTTCCTTATGGCCTGACATTTTATTAGTTTTATGATGAGTACATGTTTTAATTTTGTAAACTCAAATGATAGTATTGCCAATAACAACTACTGCATAAACAACAAAAACAGCAATAATAGAAAGTATTATTATTAATTAAAAAATTATTCTAGAATTGAACCTCAGCTAATAAGAGAAAAGGGGCAATGGCTCAGGCCATGCAGCAGCCCCCTCTGCCATATCAGGTTAGTCATGAATGTAATCTGTATCACCGTATTTATGGAATCTGCCTTTTCTTTTGTGGTCAGTGAAGTTGTACAGGCAATGATATGGTTGTCATGTACATTTCTACAAACCTTTTCCTTCATGGAACAGGTGAACCTCGCTATCATCAATCCAGCGGTAGACAGGAAAGTTGTAGATGTCTCCCGCTGGGGATTTGACTTGAACTTTAGCAAGGAACCAGTCATCCAAGAAAGCTGATTTTTCTATCTCAATCATCACCAGTTTGCCAAGGGAAACAGGGCAGGACACAGAGAAGTTAGACACCTGCAGAGAAAGATTTACAATATTTATACAAGACATGGGGATATAAGTATATTCAATAACCAAGAAGTTAATTGTCTCCTAAATGTCTCATCAGTTGCATATAAATATCTATTTAATAGTTATTAAATGGAGTCCAATAATTGGAGTAAAATTTAACTGTTATAATAATTCTTCTAGGACCCCATAATAAATCAATGCACTGTAAAAGCCAGCCGTAATCCTGGATTCTGTTTTTTGTTCAATGACATATACAAATTATTTCTATTTAAACTCAGGCAAAGCTGAAGAAATGTATTATATTGACACATGTAGAGACATTCCAGACTTACTGCTCCTCTGTCGAAGGTTGCGCCTCCTTTATACCTGAAGAGCCATTTGCGGTCACTCTCTCCATCTTCACCTACCAGCTTAATGAAGATATTGTTTAAAGTGGTGGCCTGATTAATGTCGGCTGTGGTTACAGTTACTTTATATGTCGGCATTTTTAATCAGGAGAGCAAACAAATCCTGGGGAGAAGAGAAGAAAATTATTTTTAAAAAAAACAAAAAAACACTGAAACACTGTATTGCATAAACCTATAACAGACTGCTATCATAGTGGAAAAGGACACTGGAAAAATAACAAGGCAAAGGGTGTTATAACAGGTAATGTTGTGGTTGTGGAAAGTTAAAGATGTCCAACTAAAGTGAATATAGACACTTCAACAACAATAATCTTCTGAGTAAAGCTGGTCTCCACATGTCTCTTACCTGTTTGTGAGAACCAGGAGTTCCTTTGATGAGACAAATGATGGTCAGTATTTGCTGTTTTTATACATAGATGCTTGGGGGCGTGTCCATTCCAGTCCAGTTGTATATCTGCAAGAATGGAACACTGAATATGTACAAACCAGCACTTCCACAGAAAATTGAAGTCAAGGTCATCTACAGTATTCATTATGTCATCTGACGTTGGCTTGCTTGTGATGCAATTTCTTGGTTGTTTCATCACTTTAGGAACATTTATTACAAGCTTTGTTGATTTCATAATTTATGTTTTTTATGCATACATGTCATAATTGCTTTTATTTTGATTTTACATAAATTTGATTGAAAAATGTTGGACTGAAGTTACTGTAAACAATAACAGTTATTTACAATTGATGTAAATAATGGCATAATGACATGTAAGAGTAGCTGAATTTGAGCAGATTGAGGTGTTGGGGTCAGATCTGCAGGGAGGGGACACTTAGGAATCCAGTGGACTTAAACTTGTTCATCCCTCCAGCCAGGATAAACCAGTGGAAAGTTTACCTTGACCAGTTTGTCTGGAAACTGGGAAGAAATGAAAAAGAAAATAATAAATACCTTTATTTTTTTTTTTAGATGTTAAACTTAAACCAGCCTCTGGGCATTTCAGGCAGACTTTAACATTACTGTGTGGTTACTAATGATAACTCATGATATTGTCACAGATGTGAAATAACATCTTTTAACAATAACAGTATGTCTACTATGGGAAATACCTTGATGTATTATGTATTAAGTAATCTGTAGGTGTGTTACACAGTCAGAGTACATGTTGTACAAGAAGAGTTCAGAAGATCAGGTGTTGTTAAATCTTTGAAACTGGAAGTAGTGACAAAGACAGAACCAAACCTGTCAACTTACACTCTTCCTTGGTGTGCTCATAGATAATATAAGTGGAATAGCCCATACAGCCCTGCAATCATTTATATTTCCTATTGTGCATACACTACAATCCAACATCATGAAGTAAAAATTATGATAAAATTTAATAAACACCTCTCTGACAGTCTCAAGAAAAACTGTACAAATATTGTTTATTGCAGTGCTATGTAATATTTGCATTACATTGAGAAGACATTACTATTACTTTAGACATTACTATTACTTTTGTTATGCCCATGACTTGTATTTTCCTCCTGTGAATCATATGTGACGCCATGTTCACTTGTGTGAATGTTTTTTTATGCACTTTATGTGTTACGCCACATTTGTCTTGTGTTGTGCAACTGAAGCTGCCATGATGACAGTGTCAACAGTAAGGTGGTTGTATAGAATTTGATTGTGAAATGTCTTTAAATGAATTGTGAAATGTCTAAATAAAGTAAAGTAATAAATAAAGTATAATCTTGCTGAAACTAACACTTGTCAGATTCGCTGCTTGATAATTCACATCAATCCACACCTGGCAGATAAAGTGTGCAATACTAAGGCAAAATAATAACTGAGAAAATTAAAACACAGTGCGCAAGGGGTATATCACAACATACAAATCAATGATGGCTTAGATATTAATTAAGATATTATTTGACACAAGATTAAAACAGATTGCAACGTGCAGTAAAGGACAACTGTAAATATCTGCTGAGGCAAGACACACCCTGTATTCATCAACTATCAATCTTCTTTTGATTGAAAGGTGCAAAAAAAAAAAAAAAAAAAAAGTGAGGATGAAGGAAAGAAGTGAGACTATTGTGTCATTATGTGGCAAACATGGGAACACAAGAATGACTCTAAAAGTACCAGAAATATTAGCAATATTGGTGATTTGACCAGCTGGTTGACTTAATCAGGGCTGTGGTGGCCTAAAGGTTAAAGAAGTGAACTTGTGACCGAAGGGTTGCCGGTTCAATCCCCAGACTGGCAGGAAAAATCTAGGTTGGGGAGGTGAATGAGCAGCGCCTGCCCCTTCCTAATTATCACCACTGGGTGCCCTTCAGCAAGGCACCTAACCCCTAAATGCTCCAGTGGAGCTTCTCGGTGGCCAACAGAGAAGTCTGCAGCTGAACTGGGCAGCTTCCAGGTCTGAGTATGAATGTGGGTGTGTGAGCAGGGCGTTCCTGTAAAAGAGCATTAGTGCTCGGTGAAACTTACCCTGAATAAATAAAGGTTTAAAAAAAAATCACAGAGACAACATGTTTCTCAAGAGTTATGGTCCAGTCTATCAAAATACTTCCAGGTAAAGACATACACTTACACCCACTGTGTGCGCTTAAATCAACAAGGCTGGTAGAAGCTATGACTCTCAGAAACCAATCTCACTAACTGAATTTCTGTGTGATTTTTGGAGTGAAATGACTGAATTCACAGCAGTTTCTGAAAAAAAAAAAACTGAGATTTTGATTTTCACCCCCAATTCTCTTACCTTATCACACCTAGTAATTTTCAAACAGTTTGCTGCTGCTCCATGACAAAAATGCACACCTGTTTCCATAATTAAGGAGAACTACTTATTTTTCTATTTACTTTCCAACAGACAGAAGGAGAACATCTAAATTGGGATTTTTACCTGAAGCAATATCCCTGCTGAAGTTTTTATATTTAGTCTGAATTATTGCAAAGAGAGGGAATTCATAATCATTTAATACAGTTCTATGTTTTGTATTGCTGACAGAGAAACTTGTTCTGCAGTGATTCATATAAAATAATGTTTCAGCTTTGGTTCGTGTCTCATCAAGCTGGAGGAGTTTGAGGTACATTAAACACAGCTAAGACTGCTGGTGCCTTTCCTTGCAGGAAGGCCTTTTACAGAGTTACAGCTAATAATGTGCCTGCCTCAGATGTGTTATATAATTTTTTTTGACAAAAGTTTTTTTGAGGCCTTCATAAGCTTGACAGACAGGTCAATCTTTTTATGTGATTAGTGTCTTGCCAAAACTATTTATAAAATGTAGTAATGATAAAATGCTTGATTTGCCAGCTATCTAGCTTATTTAAGTAGGTTCTATGGTCTAAATGCACTAATTTCAACCAAGGCAAAATAAAAATACATTTAAAATAAACACTGCCCTGTTGAACACTGACACAAAGGAGACAATTTATATTCATATAGGGTTAGTTATTCATTATTACTCCTTTTGGCCTTAACTTACTCACATCTTATTTTATCTAGTTTCCGGTCTGTACCTGATAGCCTGTCTGACTCATTCACTGCTAGTCTACCTGTTTTTCTCTGTCTAGCATACATTCCTTCAGTTAAAAGACAGGTATACACTTTGTGGGCAATGACAGAGAGACTGGAAAGTGGTGATTGAGAGGAACCACCTGCCTGATCTTAACTTGAGCGGTGTTATAGGACTGCTGTGCTAGTCATGGATTGTCCATCCATCCATCCATCCATTTTTGTCCGTTTATCCGGGTCCAGGTTGCGGTGACAGCAGACTAAGCAGCCCAGCCCACACTTCCCTGTCCCTGACCAGGCCCTCTAACTCCTCCTGGGGGACTCTGAGGTGTTCCCACGTCAGCCAGGAAATATAATCCCTCCAACGTGTCCTGGTCCTGCCTCTTCCCAGTTGGATGTGCCTGAAAGGCCTTCCTAGGGAGATGACCAGGGGGCATCCTTACTAGGTGCCCAAACCACCTCAACTGACTTCTTTCGATGTGGAGGAGCAGCAGCTCTGCTCCGAGTCCCTCCCGGATGTCCAAATTTCTCATCCTGTCCCTGAGAGTGAGCCCAGACACCCTACGGAGGAACCTCACTTCTGCCGTTTTTTTCCACAATCTTATTTTTTCGGTCACTACCCAAAGCTCATGACCATAGGTGAGAATAGGAATGTAGATTGATTGGTAAATTGAGAGCCTCGCCTTCTGGCAGCTCCCTCTTAACCATGACGGTCCGGTACAGCGTCCATACGTAGGACCTCGGAAGCCGCATCAATCCATCTATCAATCTCACACTCCATCTTGCTCCCACTCATGAACAAGACCCCAAGATACTTAAAGTCCTCCATCTGGGGCAGTGACTCTCCTCTAATCTTGAGGGAACATTCCACCTTTTAGTCATGGATTGCCCATAACAAAAAACATATTTCAGCCTTATGGCTGAAGTAAGTTTACTTGATACCAGAACAGCCAACATCAAAGACTGATGATCCATCTGTAGTAAACTAATCACTACCTGGTGACCAGGTAGCAGACAGGAACTTCTGTCCATACTCCATGTTCAATGCATCTATTGCTGAAGTAGTTACTCTGAGCTGAGGTCAGAAGTTCATGGAAATAAAAAGTTTTGGGTAGGCCATGGAGAAAGACTTTTGGTCCTTGGTCCACCTTACCTAGACAGCCTCCACTAGCCCCCACTACAAAGCCTACATCAGGGTGCTGGAAAAGAAGCTCTGTCTGACTTCAAACCTCAGATTCAAAAGGAGAAAAGTCAGTTCCATCCTGGTTGTGGAACATGGGATGTTGGGGCCATTGTTTTAAGCCATCTGGTCACACCAAGACCAATATTCAACTGCTCTGCAGTAAGTTAAACACATTCCCTGTGTATGTTGGACTCTGCAAAAGCTGTCCCTTATCTCTTTTTGTGATTTTCAGGGAGAGGATCTCAAAGTATAGCTGCAGCCTGGAGTGTGTCCAATTTTGGTGACATCAAGATTGCGTCTTTCCAATTGGTTTCATCAGGCTGTGACCTGAGCATACACTGGCAGCTGAGTGTAAAGCAACTTCAAATCTGAGGCTGTAGTACCCCATCAGTGGATGTTCTCTCCCAGGTGGAGAGCAAGTTTTTGTGAAGACATATCTCAGGGTGTTGTTCATGAGCAAAGATAGGATGGAGCGGGAGTTTGAAAGTCAGATTGGTGCCGGTCTTCTGTGATGCAAAGTATTACATTCACTGGTTGATGTACATTCCAACCCTCACCTATGGTCATGTGCTTTGGATACTGAAAGAATTATATTGCAGCCAAAATTACTTTCCTCCTTAGAGTGTTGGGATGAGGACCTTGGACATTGGGAGGGAGCTCAAAGTAGAATCACTGCTCCTTCACATTCAATGGAGCCAGCTGAAATGGTTTCTGATCAGGATGCCTCCTAAACACCAGCTTGGGGAGGTATTTCAGACAACTTCACTGGGAGGAGACCACTGGGAACGAAAATCCCACCTGGCTCTGTAATGTCTTTGGATCCCCCAGGAAGAGCAGGAGGTCATGGCTGGGGCTACTTTGCTTAGCCTGTTGCCTCCACAACCCAGACCTGGATAAGCAGTAGAAAAAAAAAAAAATAGATGGATGGATGGATCTCTACCATGATGTCTGAGGACTGGAAGGCCTTTGAAGGATAAGTCAATACCTCTGCAACCCTGAAAGCAAGCTGAAACAAAAAGAGGAAAATAAGACCAAGAAGAACAAAAAGATGAGTAAGTAATGACTACTCAACAATGGCTTTCACAACATCTGGTAGCCAACATCCTTTTGAGGAACTAATTGCACCAAAAACATTGGGTTGGGTTTTCAGTGTCATAGGCTGCAGAAGTTCAGCTTACACAACCTCTATCATAGCCGATTGAACCTACCTGCCCCTAGTTCCTATATTCCTGTTTTCTACTGATAATGGCCCACTCCATTGATTTACCAAGTACATCTCACCTACATCTGTCATGGAATCTATATATTAAATGCAGATGCATAGCTGTATTCAACGAAATAGGGTACATTATACTTAATAAAGATTTGTTGCTCATCCTGCATTACATCTGGCCCCACGGAGGAGAGCTATTGTTCTTCACAAGACATTTCCCACTTTATATGATAGTTGGCTTCTCACTCAACCTATTAAGGAAGCCACTCTAAGATAGCGTGCAACTGTTGTCCATCCTTGTTCTGATGGAGTTTATTCACCTTTATTCTTTAGACAATGGAAGGTTGTTATGACAGTTTAGGATAAAGATAGGGACAGATGGTTTTTTAAACATGTAATTTATGCCTCTCTCTTCTTCCCTTGCTTCTCCATTAACTGAAAAATCAACCTGTAGTTAAAGTAAGAATCTATTAGTACCAATCCTTTATCAAAATAAAGGGTTCCCAAGGGTCTATGAGCTTTTCTGATGTAAAATTATAGATGTATGTCCAAGTTCGGTCTACAATTAAAAACTGACATTCCCTTAGCAACTAAATTATATTTACAGCTTAAATAATTAACAGTGAGCATATAAACTGCTGGATTTAGGAAGCAGCAGTGATTAATTTAAGTAAGTTCACATTGTATTAGTTACATAGGTCAGTGTGTGTTTAGCCCAAGAGTTGAATAAATATAGCCCACTGACATAGGGAGGTGGGGGATATGATACCGTTGATTATTGTGTTACTGATAGTCAATTATGTTAGTGGCTGTGTAGAGGTGGAGACATGACAGTTAAGATGTAGAAAGCAGTCCCCATAACAAAAACCAAGATAGGGTTGATGGTTATCATAGTTGGTACAGATTGACCATGTTGGCCAGCAGGAGCAGACTTCTGACAGTCTTCTAGGCTACAAAATTGTCAAATTCCGTTGAAGAAAAGTTGATGAGGAATGGTCTGTGATGTTTCAAAAGGGTAGAGGGCCATAGGGTTGAATAGGTGTTTCTGATTGGATGACTTCATATGTAAACCTTCAGTGTGCTCATCTGTGCAGATGAGTGTCATTTCCCATAAATCACCATTTGAGATTGAAGCCTGTATAAAATATTACAATTAAAAAACAAATAATGACTTTGTTTTGCTCACTCACTTTTTCCACAAATGCACTGACATTAACATTTCCATACAATTACAAGAAACTGACAGAACCAGATATGCAGGTCGTCATTGCCTGAGACAGGTGCATTGCTGGCTTAAATGTCATGATGCACCATGTGTGCCAGTTTAGAATAGCTTTATGACACTCACATTTCACTACACTGACTAAATCAGTGGCTGAACTGTAGCCACTGATTACAAACATTTTTTTTCTTTTCTTTCCTTTTTCTCTTGTCATTATTGTCATTTTCTGGGTGGCAATTGTTGTGGGTTTTTTTTTTTATTGTTTATTGTTTTGTTGCCTGATTCTCACTTTGTGTACAATGCCTAGAGTTCTCACATATTCCAGTGCAGATCGCAGTAATCAACTGCAACGAGTGCATAACATTAGGCAATTATTCTGCATATTCTGGCTGATGAAGCTTGTACTCTGTAGAGAGTCTGTGGGGTATGAAGTGCACTGCACGAAACCCAAAGGAATCACATGAAGAGAAAGTGGTGAATGTTGTATTGAAAGAGCTGTCAGAGAGCCATTCCAGGTTAAGATCTCCCATTATAATTAATTCAGAGGAAGCATATAGTGACCAGAGCTTTGCAATGTCCTCCAAAATGAGCTGAAGGGGGGCGATACAGTCCAACTATAGTCACATGCGTGTCTCTACCAAGACAAAGGTCCAATACAATATATTCATATTTCTTTTGCTCTGTGCACGAGGTGATTTCATGGACAGTGAGAAGGTCTTTTACCTAGATCAGGACTCCACCTCTCTTACCTCTTCAGTCACATCTAAAGATGTTATATCCATTTATAATAATTTCATTATTTGGGATTTTAGTCCTGGTTTCAGTCAAAACCAGGACGTCTGGTGAGGTTTAATTTATTAAAACATGTATTATTATTTAAAACAGTCCATTTTTGGGAGCATGCTCCTGATGTTGAGATGCAACAGACCAATTCCACGGCGTAATTTAAAGTCCTGGGATGTTTCCAATTTAACATCCCAGGACTTTAACATACCTCTAATGGAAACATCCTGGGATGTTTCCATTAGAGGTAGGAAGAGGGGCCGCTTGGGCACAACAGACACAGAAGGATAGATTATATTTTGGAATGAGACACAGTTAGGTCGACTTCTATGCCTAACTAAACGGCCAGATTTATAAATAATGGGAATATTGTGTGCTTTAGGCTGATTATGGATAGAACAATCAGTAGGGGTGTTTGCAAGGTCGATGGAGGGTCCTGGCTCCTCATGAACAGCAGTGTGGAAGCATGGGGAACCAATTAGACTGGTGCGAGAACCCTAGGGACATCAATAGTGATGCGAATTAAATCTCACTCGAAAAAAAAAAAAAAAAAANAAAAAAAAGGATTTTACTTATACATACTTTTTTTTTTCCTTGGTTGCCTTTTTCTTTGAAGACAGTGATAGACAGTTTCTTTTTAATCTGACACATGGAATAATCTTAATTTTGCAAAAACAACAACAAATGTGTTTCTAAAGAAACCTATTTTGTTTTGATCATTTTTGAACCCAAAATTTAACTCTAAGAATACAAATACCTTGCAAACTTGCTTATTTAAACAGAATAATGGGTTTCAGTTGTTCCAAAAGAATTGCAAAGATGTTTTAATATCCAATTAGTATCTAAACATGATTAATTAAGGATGAGCTAAAACAGTTTATCATTATGACATTAATGCAGTGGCTGCTGAAAATGGGGCTTTGGAGTTTCATGTAAATAATTAATTAAAAATCAGTAATTTCCAGCAATAACAGCCATTTGCAACATTATTCATGTTGAAATCAATTTAATGCTACCTTGGTCAATAACACAGACTCCAGACTCAAAAATGACCATGTACAGCTTAATCAACACCTCTCTGACACAGTGTCAACAACTCAAAAGGATTGGTTTCATTGAGTTAGTATTTATTACAGGACTGTTGGATTGTGCTACAGTGAGCAGACGTTTCTATATTTCTAGCTGCTAGTTGTAATCCTATATTCATAAAACAGTGCTGGCATACACAGCGTGGAAAATAGCTGCTTAACTACTCACAATTTGTATTACTCTTAAGTCAAACAGTAGCAAATCAGGGAAAACTAAAACAATATGATGTTCATGTTTATCCTATGGGTTGATTAAGGAAAAGTATCAGTATTCTACTTAACATGAGATTGATGGTTTCTTATCATTGTAGGTATTCTGGGGAATTTCATGTTTGAGAATGATGGGGAAAACAACTGTTGTTATGTTTTTTATGCAGTATAACAGCAGTCATATAAATGCTGCAACTGTTAGGAGCTCAGGAAGGACAGAAGTTGCCAGGTCTGTCTGTGTAATTGCTCAATTGTTGTCTGGCCGTGGGTGGGTGTTATTTTTGTTCCTCTTTGTTATTTTGATCTTCTTGAATAAAATCACATGAACATATTCCTGCATCCAATTGCTCGATATGAGCGTTAACATGGCTCTCCACCATAGCTCCTGCAGCCGTGTCGGTGTTGCAGCCTTATAGGTATTACATGATTTTATTCAAATAAATCAGTGAGATCGTTTGCACAGAAAACTTGTCATGCATGGGCTTCTTTCCATTTTAGCACTAGATCCAAGATTTTGTAACTGACATCAAACACAACTTGAACATTTGTGGTGTGGGTTTGTTCTGTTAAAATACATTTCCACATTTATATTTTGATATACTCGAGTCGACAACATCAACAGCCCAGAGGAAGCCTACAGTCTTCAAAAAAACTGTCTTGCTTTTGATGTCAGTAAAATAATTGAGGAGTTGAGACCAAATCTTAACACTTAGAAACATTTATGCATGACATATATTCTTAATTCTAAGAAAAGGACAGAATTGCATCATTATTCAACCTCTCCTTAAACGTGGGAAGAACTAAGGAGATGGTCATTGACTTCAGGAAGTCAATGATGAGCATCTCCCGCTAACCATCAATGGCACCGCTGTTGAGAGAGTCAGCAGTATCAAGTTCCTGGGTGTGCATATTGTGGACGACCTGACCTGAGCCATCAACACCACAGCCCTCACCAAGAAGGCCCAGCAGCGCCTCCACTTCCTGAGGAAACTGAGGAAGGTGAACCTCCCCNCCACCCACCATGAGCACATTCTACAGAGGCACCATCGAGAGCATTTTGACAAACTGTATCACTGTCAGAAGCTGCAATGTCTCAGACCACAAATCCCTGCAGAGAATAGTGAAAACTGCAGAAAGGATCATCGGTGTCTCTCTCCCTGCCATAGCTGACATCTACCAAGCCCGCTGTGTCCGAAAAGCCTCCAGCATAAAATCAGACCCCTCCCACCATCTCTGTGCACTCCTTACATTTGGAAGGAGATTCCAGAGCATCCGAGCCAGGTCTGCCAGACTATGCAACAGCTTCTACCCTAAAGCCATCAGGACTCTGAACACTCATAGAATCCTGCACACCCCCCCCAACACCATTGAACTGCACCAGCCACATTTTTACTGCATAAATGCACTTTATATGCTTTGTAACATCTGTGACTACTTTACCTCTTTTAACTATTTTTCCTTTAATGAATTCTTTCATTAGTGCATCTTGTCTGTTGTATATATATTTCGCTTCCATGTATGCTGAGTGTGTATTATGGTAGTGACAATAAAGAATCTTGAATCTTTGTAGGGTACCTGATATGTCAGTCCTTTTGCAGAAGAACACTTGATGAATATGATCAATACTAGTCCAATTTTGCTTGCACTTAGACAATCCTTTCAGATCGAGCTCTAGCATCCTATGAAACGGGAAAAAAAATTGATGCCACAAAAACAAAAGTGGGCGGAAATATTTTATGACAGGAAAAGAAGGTAAATAGAGACAGATGGATTAGAACATATGGGAGCTTCATATCTAATATAATATTTAAGTTCACCCTATGACGGCAGTGTAGTCGAATTCTGTAGTTTTGGTTAAAGAGAAGCGGTCATCACAAGGTAGAGAAGCGTAGCTGTCTGGTTTTATGCAGTGGGGGATTCCCTTTTTATACACATCCCAGCTGGAGAAAATCAAAGAGAAAGACTGGTGAAAGACAGAATGGGTACCAGTGATATGTGCAACTGGAAATTACAGTGTGCAAGCACTCACCAATAGTCTTTTTCTCTCTGCTTAAGCTCCGTCTCCCTACAGTACCTGCCAGCATTACTTTTTTCATCAAAGACTCTAAGAGCTAAAAAGACAAAAGTGAAAAACAAGGTAAGATAAATGTAATCGCTATTTTTGTGGAATCAGCCTGTATACTTCTGTGATCAGTGAAGGCCAGTGGGGTTTCTAGATATAGGCAACAGGCACTTGCCTAGAGTGGCAAAAGTGAGGAGGGAACACATGGGTACGGACAGAATTGAGTGAATCAATGAAAACTGCTAAAACCAAAAGTCTGAAAGCTTGAATCTCAAACCAGAAGCATTGTAGTTGGTTATGTGTGTCTGAATCAACAAAGATTGACAAACCTGAAATCACTGTGTTAAGCTAAGATGCCAGTTCACTGGCTTCCATGGCATAAGCTAGCCTATGTGAAGCAGCATAATGCAACTGGTTAACTAAGAGAGCCTGAATTGATGGAACTTGGCAAAACCAAGATAGAACTGTTACTAGTATGTATGACCAAAGAGAATAAATCAGCAACAGTTCAATCATTCACAAAATTCAGGTAAGAATTTTTAGCATTTACACTAATTTTGATTTTACTTATTCATTTATTGCTACAAAGTACTACAAAGTGTGTCTTAGATAAGTCAATAGCATAACAAATAAGGGGTATGGCTTGTTGTTGCTGTAGTACTTTTTTTTGCTTCATTCAATTTATTTATTGCTACGAAGTTATGGCTTAGTGTTGTGATACTGAAAGTATGTGTTAGCAAAAATTACGGTAGTATCCTAACAAGTGGGAATGTGTTTTTCTGTTTAACTTTGCACTTCATTTTATTTTATTGCGATGAAGCCTTGGCTTGGTTTTTATGATATTGAATAAAATGCAGACCAGCCATGTGTTCTCGCAAAATTTGTAGCAAATGCAAGGAATATGCCTTGCTGTTGTATTTTGTACACCATTTGATTTTATTTATATATTGTGACATTTATTGGTTGTGGTGTAGGATAGAACTCTATGTTTTTAACTGTATGTTTCGTTAAGTTAGTAGGCCAACAAATAAGGGATAAAGCTTACTATTGTTGCCCCCCCCNCCCCTCCAAGACAATAGTGGCAGATAGGTAGTGTAGTACATTTTCACAAACCTTTCCCCTCTTTGAACACGTGAATCTTGCTGTCAGTGATCCAGTGGTAGATGGGGAAGTTGTAGGTGTCTCCCTCTTGGGATTTGACTTGCACCTTAGCAGGGAACCAGTGATCCTCTGGGAATATTAGGAAATGCTGTTTGTCTAACTCAATCAGCACCAGTTTGCCAAGGGAAGCAGGGCAGGACAAGGAAAAGCTAGACACCTGCAGAGAGTAAAGACAGAGAAAGATTTTCATATTTCATACAAGACATGGAGACATAAGTTATTGATGACCAAGAGATTAATTGTAGACCTGTAGATTTTCTTTCTTCCTGTTGCATTTTTTAGCCCTGCACCTGATCCCGACTTGGGTTGGATGTGCATACCATCTCACTCATTTTTTGGTTTACAAGAGATTGTCTCATAAATGTCTCATGTAAGGGGTATGGCTTGTTGTTGCTGTAGTACTTTTTCATGTACTTTAGTACTTTATTCATGTAAGTTTCCTTATGTTGCTTTGAAAACTGTGTTACAATAAGAACTATCATACCTGTATTAGAGCTTACACATACTTCTGATTGCTATTCAACTTCATATCTTATTTCTTATTATCTATCTTCATATCTTATTTCTTATTATCTATCTGAATAGTTTGAATGTATAATAATCATGTATTACGGTAAATTTTCTGTCTCAAAATGAGATTATTCTGTGAGGTCTGTCAGATGATCTGGAAGATATTAACTTCTTAACTTTGCCGATGTTGTGTTTGATAACTTAAAGGGGCACATTACACAGACTACCATGTTCTTATTTTCATATAGGAGTGTATTTTGAAACCTCAATGCTTTATTGTATTGATCCGTTTCTACTCTCCTTTGCTGCAGCAACACTGCAAACTGTGCAAACTGAGTGAAAACAGACCATTTTAGGTACTTTAAATTAAAGCACCACCCACTTACCCACTGTATGAACACTGACTGAAAGAGGAATAACACAACAGATGCTTTACAACACTAAGGCCTAAAATATAAGGGGTTGAGGGGGTTAATTCTCATAAAGTGGAATTAGCCCATCAGTCAGTCTCAGCAAGAAACAGAAAAAAAAAAAAAAAAAAAAAAAAATCAAAGTTTACTAAATTGGTATTTATTGGGCTTTAGTAATGTGTTTTTGTATCAAAGACAAACAAATACGCTATATATTAAAGGACCATACTGGCCATTTTGCATGTTTAAACCTAATATATTCAATTTTCATACATGTTATGTTACTATCATTTCCCAAAAGTTAAAACCATATATATCAGCTTTCCTGATATTTTGCAAAATCTCTCAATCTTTCAAAATCAAATATTCAAGGGATACACCCACTTTAAAAATTCATGTTTTGCCTGCTAGTAGTTGCGCAGCCTTATGAAGTCATGGTTGTTTAAATTTTTTGATAAATGCAGGTCTTCTTTTGGGATTATANGCGCAGCCTTATGAAGTCATGGTTGTTTAAATTTTTTGATAAATGCAGGTCTTCTTTTGGGATTATATTCCCCTTGTGGAGATGTACATTCATTTTGCACGTTTTATTTAAGGCGCAATAAAAAAGCACTTAAAAAAGCAAACGTGCAAAAAAAAGTGCAGACCTGCATGGTCTGGAAGGTAGGAAAAAAAAATTAGTTCACTGTTCCAATAGTATGCTTTGGGAACTGATTGTCAGTAACGTTATAGGCTCAAACATGCAAAATGGACGGTATGGTCCTTTAAATTGTATAGAGAAATATTTCAGACTTACTGCTCCTCTGCAAAAGGCAGCGGGATTTTTAAGGATGGAAAGCTGCGTGCGGTCACTCTGTCCCCCCTCACCCACCAGCTTAATGAAGACTTTGTTGAAAGTTGTGGCGAAAGCAAGGTTGCCAGTTGTTACAGTCACTTCATATTCCATCATTTTCACTCAGAAGAGCAGATTAATGCTGATGGGAAGAGTAGAGAGTTATAATAAGCATTCTGATAAACCTTTAAGCATAAAGCATTTTAGAAACTGGTATATACTGGAAAATATATTGGTATATATTGGACACTGAGAAAGAACAAGACAAAATGGGTTATATTAGGTAATATTGTGTTTGTAGAAAGATAAAGATCAGTAAGATTAGTTTAAGTGCAACTAAAATAAACACAGACAATCAGAAGATATATTCATGCTCTAAGTGAAAAATTACCCCAGCAGCATCTTTCTTACCTGTTTGTGAGACCCAGGAGTTACTCTAAGAATAAAAATAATGACTCTGTTCCTTTATACATGCAGGTTTGTGGGAGTGTCCATTCCACTAAAAAACAGGCATATTTGCAATAGTGGAATGTGTGTCACAGCTTCGTCTTGTTAACACTTCAGGATCCTAAAAGATTTAGCCTAAGATTTGCTGATTTGTTAGTTTAATTTTAAAAAAACAACATAATCATGTGACTTTTATGCATATCAGCAGTGGTTACCTTCATTTATAATTTTGATTGAAAAACGTTTAACAGAAAAATTCCCTAAACAATTACATGTAAACAAAGGAATTGTAAATAAATTTAAAAAAAAAAGATTTGTGCAGATTTTTTTTTTCCAGACATTTACAATACATACTCATATTGTACATGGTAGATGATAAAAATATCAAAAAAAAAAAAAACAAAAACAAAATCATTCTTTTTTATGTAAGATATAAAATAATAAAGCAGAACTCCAACAAGTCCAATACTGTCACATTTTCAAGAGTAATTTTTGTAAGGTGCTTGTCAGTTTGGTAGCTTTACATCTTGTCTTTTTGTCAGATTGTTGATAAGCTGCCTTCCATATGTGGAAGAAAACCAAGCTTCGAGAGGCAAAATCATCAAAGGAATAAATTGGTGTTGATAAAGACCTGAGTTAGTTTGCAAAGTAACTCAGCTCACGTGATTACAACAGGTTTATACATGTTTTCAGAGGAGGCTTGAATTCCACTGACCAATTACAACAATTTCTGAACAACACCCATCTCCTAATCTTCTCATCATTATCTTATTGGTTGTCACACTGCCATTTGTTTTCAAACTACTGTGTCCTACTTTATATTGATTATACCCTTATTAAAACGGTAGCATGGGCAGTTTGTTGACATAAGCAGGTCATGATCTGGTCATCATACTCTTATTCTGAACAAGGAGAGACCTGTCACCAACATTCTGATTCATACACAGGTCATTCTGAGACATAGACACATTATTCATAAAATATATGACATTGGTATAGATTTCTACTACATGAATATATATTTCTGACATTACCAAAAATTTCCACCACACATATTTAGTAAACGAATATAACTGGGTTAAGAATTGGATTGTAATTTAACAGGTTGTCATTTTGCCTCCTTTGGAATACAGTGATATCACCGACATTTCAGTTATTAACCAAAACATTTTTCCACTTCCTCCTTCCTCCTTTTGTTACTATGTGCTGTAGCTGAGTCTGAGCAACATAGCTGACATGTTGGGGTCAGATCTGAGGGGAGGGGACAGTCAGGAGTCCAGTGGGCTTCAGCTTGTTGATCCCTCCATCCAGGATACAAACCCGTGGGAAGTTTACCTTGACCAGATGGGCTGCAAACTGCAAAGAAATGAAAAAGAAAAAAAAAAATACACTTATTTTTCTAGCTTTTTAAATTAAACATTACCTTTGGGTATTGTAGATATTCATAACCTCACATGAATTTTCAATTATGATATGGTCACTTTGAGTTCCTACTCACAACAGCTGTTACAGATGTGAAATAACATCGTTACAAAATAACTGTACTTGTACAACAGGCAACACCTTGATGTATTATGTATAATGTATTAAGTAATCTGTAAATGTGTTACAGTGTCAGAATACACAAGCTGAATTGAGAAACAGCTAGAAGGGTTGAAAAATAAAGAGAGAACCAACAAGGTTGAGGTGACTACATCTGGCCACATAGAGGACAGCTGTTAGTCACAAGACACTTCCCACTCACTGTGATAGCCGACTTCTCACCCAACCTATATAGATCTGATGGAATTTATTCACTTTTATTCTTCAGTCAATGAAAAGTTGCTATAACAGCTTAGGATAAATATAGAGATGGAGATATTTTAACATGTAATCTCTCTTACTGCCTACTGCCATCCTTGTTCTGCTGAACTCTGACCATCAGTGGTTATTCAGAAGTGCAGTGAGTGGAAACATTACACATTTTGCCTTGAGAAGCTATGATAATCAACATGAAAAAAATCAGTATTTACTGTGTCAACAAATCCTACTATGACTTGTAAATTTGACATTTTCCTATAATATTCCAAAAGTAAATTGCTTCCACTCTTTTGGCTCAAAATAACACCATCGTGCTCACAACATCTAGGACTAGCATACACACTGTGATGTCTGCATTCTGCATGTGACTGCTTTCTTACCGTAACGGCACTCTTCATGGCGTGGCTGATGACCACAATGACACGCCCTCTGAAGTTCGGAAGGATTCCTGTTGCAGGGCACTGCAGTAGCTCACCATCAGGGCTGAATGCTGTGCTGAAGGGAATGTTGATGCTGCTGGAAACATGACCTCTGCTGAAGCTGGACACGGAGTAGTTAAGGAGCACAGCTTTAAAAGATTGAATTTCACAGTCATTCATTTACATTCATAGTCAGTGATTGTCAGCACTGACTACGAATGTTAAATGTTCCTTAGTAAGTGAGGAGTCACAAATTCCACTTTTTTGAGACTGCACTGTCTCATTCATATGGTAAAATTCCCAAAAATGTTTTGCAATGAACATTTTAAGAAATCAAAATTAAAGGAGAAATAAGCTATTGACATTAATTCTACATATTTTATAGTAAGCGGTGCTCAGATTCTTTTTTAGCACATTCTCTAAATCGAGATGCAACATGAACATTTATACATATTACATAATGCATTGTATAATCCAGTAACTAACACATCCCACTGTGACATATTTATTTGTGTAATTAAAAGGTGCACAGGCGTGTTGCCTTACACAGCTGTAGCAGAAAATATCCCTCTTTAACTTGACAGTTAAATCTAGATTTTCCTGATTTAAATCAGAGTGAACCTCATTTAAATCCACTTTTTGTGACCACGATGACCCACCACTGTGCTGTGCTTTAGATCACAATAAAGACAGACAAAGGTTGCCAAATCCTGTCAAAGTGGTAAATTCCTTTTTGACCATGTGAATTGGCCTGAGGAGCATCTGTCCAAGAGACTCCAGCGTAGGAATTTGGCCAGAGTGAATTCCATTCCAAAGTCCTCAAATCCTCTAATCCTTACAGATTAATAGCTCTTTAACCACCTTAAACTGTTATTCTACTATTTTGCGGGCAACCTAAAGATTAAAACTCACTCCCAATGCTTTAGAATTTCCACAGGCCAGATTAGATGGTCCACTTTCCACTACTAACAAATAAAAACTTGTCCATCTGCTGTAGCAATGGACAAGTGCCACAGCGAGAGACTTTCTACCTTGTCCAGGTAGGCCCTCGCATCAGTGTGAGATCAGGCCCACCACCACTTTGTCATCTGCAACAGTATTTCCTGAAGTATTATGTTAAGTGTCCATCTATGTTTAAGTTGGTTTTGTTACTGCAGTCAGAGAATCTAGAAATAATCCGTAACCTTGGTGCCTTTTTGAAAAATGTATTAATTTTATTTAAGTGATTTAGGTTGTTTTTCGTTTTTCACCTGTACTGCTTGCCTTCATATATTCTTAGATGTATTGTTTGTACTCTACACACTTACATGGACACGAGTCTAATGAAATGGAGTTGGTGGTGTGCGTTGCTACACAGTCAGAGATGTGTGACAACACAGCAGTGGACTCATTACACACCCCTGGGAGCCCCTGTGTCGAGTGAGTGTGTTGGAGAACATACGTCTCACCCGCACCATCTGNCCCTGTCAGAAAGTCCTGGACCCAGTTGCAGAGGGAGTTGTTGAATTCCAGATCCTGGAGTTTGGAGGACAGGGTGCAGGGGACTATGGTGTTGAAAGCTGAGCTACAGTCAATGTCACATAGTACACGCCCCGTCAAAGCAGCTCAGTGTGGTGTGCAGAACCTGAGAGACGGCATCTCCGATGGATCTGTTGGGTTGGTAGGCAAACTTCAGTGGGTCAAGGAAGGAGGAGAGGGTGGAGCAGATGTGGTCCTTGATGAGCCTCTCAAAGTGCTTCATCACCATGGATGTCAGGGCCACTGTGCAATAGTCCATCAGGCTAGCCAGGCTGTTTTTCTTAGAGACAGGGATGATGGTGAATTTTTTAAAACGTGGGGACTACAGACTGTGCCAGGGAAGTTGAAGATGGTGGTAAACACCGCAACAAGCTGGTCAGCACAGTCAGCACTTTAACCCACATCCAGAGATGCTGTCTGGTCCAGCTGTCTTCCTGCAATTCACTGCCCTCAGAGCTCTCCTCATGTTGTGTTCCGAGAGGGACAGCGGCTGCAGCTCAGCGGTAGAAGCAGGGGATATCCCGCTGATATCTGATCCTCCCCAGCTTTTTCTCAATAGATTGGACATTTACAAGCAGAATGCCAGGCAGGGGAGAATGATGTGCTCTGGCCTGCAGTCTGATCCGGCTTCCGGATCGTTTCCCTCAATGTTTCCTTCTTTGTGTTCTCAGGGGCCTGTGTCCTTTATTATTGTTGCTATTGTTGTCATTGGAGCCACAAGGATCTCCTTCGACCAGGCTGAATCATCAGGATACTCCGGTATCACCGATGCTTAAAAGTGTGCTAAAGTCATATGTGATAGGGCTGTGGGTTCCTAGAGCATGAGGAGCAATGGAAAGCACAAAAAATACACAAAACAAGCACACCAGAGCTACCAGGACGGTGTCCGAATGCAGCGGCACCATCTTGTAGAAAATATTCAAATCGAAAGAGAAAAAGTTATTTGAAAAATGAGAGACATGAAATTCAGACAAAGGCAGTTCAACTTGAATTAACTGAGATGCATAAATCTTGGTTTTATAGAGATCTTGTATACGTTAGTTGGAGTTAATACTGTATTTTATAGAAAAACTCCGTATTTTGCTTAGATACACTAGCTATATCATTCATAAAAGTGTAAAAAATAAATTAAACAAAAGTGTTCCAGTAACCAAAAAATACAAGTAGCAGCAGGTTCACTATAAGAAATGATTATCTGATTAATATACATATCTCAGCTGAGTATACATATATCAGTTGAAAACAAAAGTCACAAAAAATTTGCTGCTTTGTGGACATCAATACAAGCTTCTTCAAACAAGCTCCAGTTTATGTACATCAGTCCTGGGTTGTATCAGCAGAGGTAATGCTAATGTTCTTCATGCAACTTGACAGAAAACCATGTTAATGATATTTTTTTAGAGCAACCTATTTGTTTAGATAACTAACCGAATTACCAGCTTGAAAACTGTTACAGTACTAGCAAGTAAATTTCAATGATGTGGCTTAACTTCTGATAAAAGGATACTCCTCTACACTGCGGATGTCAACAGCCATGATTTTAGGTTTGCTGGATTTGGTCCTCTTGGAGGGGCCGGCCAATGACAGCTCACACAGGTCAATTAAGTCCTCAGCAGAGATCCTAGGGGATACTTCAGCTTTCAGGTCACTTAATGCCAGAGGCTCCCGAGACTGCAAAGAGCAAACCAGAGATCACAGTGAAGACACACAAGTTTAGTGAGACTCAGTCAATCAGTGAATATAATTTAAAAAATGCAATTTAAATAAGTAGATTATCCACATCTACCCTATTTCTCCATATATATATGTATGTATATATACATATATGCATTTTACACATATGGCTGACCTTGAAGAAAGTCAGAAATCAAAAGATCAACAAGACAAGGTGCAGTGTTGCATAAAAACAAGCAACTTCCTCAAGTGGATCCTTCAGGGAAAACAATAGATTACTGCGCAAGACAGAAAAAAAATGGGAGATCAGAATGTTCAGGTTAATGAACCAGGATGTGAATGCCAAACATAACAAATCTGCCTGTGTAAATTATGATAACAAAAATGGGAAATCCCCAAAACTGATTCATGGTTTTTATTTGAACATTAATAACTTGACCTTTTAAGCAACTTTCACTTCAGTACACGTGATTTTTTTTTTTTTTTTTNTTTTTTTTTTTTTTTTTTACTTTTTCACTTGAATACAGTTATGTTACACTGTTCAACAAATTCCAGATTTCATTAACAGAAAAAGGAATATGGAAGATTTACCACATCTAATTTTATTTTAAAAATTCTAAGTAAACAATTTAATAGACCAAATGCTCTTTGTGCAGGATACTGTAGAGAAATGACTACACTGCTGACTTTAGCATAGACACTTTTTTTTGCAAGGGACACTAAAACAACACAACACTGTTTTATGTTTTTTTTTAAAGTGCTAATAAAATATTTGTCACCATTATTTGTCATGCCCAGCCTTGAAAAATCTGCCAGCTAGTGAAGTGTGATACTACTAAGCTTATGCTGTTGATTTTGGTGACAAAGCATCAGCACGAACATATTTTTCTGGCAGTATCAAGATAGAGAGATTACAGATCCATTAAAATCCTTATGTGAGCAAAAATCTTTGTTGCTGTACAACAGGAATTGTTATCATCAGTCAGTATCCTATACTGCCTGGTCCTGCAGACAGACAACATCACAGATCTCTATGTTCTTCCTCATTCCTCATTCCACACCTTCCTGCAGGTAAATCAGCACAGTGCAGGCTATGCTGAAAAACACATGAAGCACAGACGGAAAAGGTCGACCATATAAGACAAGTTGAAGTGGCAGTTTGGTACAGTCTTCTGATGCAACCATTCTAGGCTAGAAAAATTGTCAACTGAATGATTGGCTGACCTCCATACATGCAAATCTTCAGTGTTTTGATCTGTACAGATGAGTGTCATTGCCAATAATTCACATTTGAAACTGTACAAAATACCACATAAGAAACAAATATGGTTTCTGTCTTCCTTCCTGCACATACACATTCACATAAATATATACATACCAATATAATATACTGACAGAAGTAGACAAAATGTGCAGTTTGTCATTGCCCAGGCAGGTGCAATGCTGTCTGGTGGTTTAAATGTCATGATGCGCAGTGTGCACCAGCCGAGAATGAGTTAACATTTAACAACACACACACACACTAGCCTGACAGTGATGAGGCTAAACTGGAGCCACTGATTACCAGAACCACATCCTGTGTGTGTGTGTGTGTGTGTGTGTAAGAGAGAGAGAGAGAGAGTTCNCCAGAACCACATCCTGTGTGTGTGTGTGTGTGTGTGTGTAAGAGAGAGAGAGAGAGAGTTCTCATTAATGTTATTGGTACTGAGTTGTTGTCACACAACTGAAAGCATAAAAGCCTGATGACAAGGCCAGTTGACTCATTTAAAATGTTTTAGCATTGTTTGATTACAACCATGCAGAGATTTTCATATATCAGAGATATAAGCTGACACTTGCAAAACTTTTAAAACAGAAATACAATTTGTGTGCCAGGTCTGCAGTCAGACTATGAGTAGAAGAGCATAATTTAGGCCACGACCTAAGAAAAATACTGACATCAAATATTCTTCAAAACGTGCGTACATGTCACACATGCACGCACTCACACACACACATGCGTGCATGCGCACACACACACCTCCATTTACAGTAGGATTTTTCATATTTCCCCTAATTTCCATTCACTCAAATATTCGTACTTCCATTCACTCAAACTTTTAAATGTGCATGTGTGCACATAGTACACAGGAACTGAAACTAACTTGTTCTGGGCACCAATGTCCCACCCCTACATATGTTGCTATTTTTTAGGTCCACTTATTGGTGATTAAACTCAAGGAGAAGGAGAAGGAGAGCTTGTTTTCTCCCATTCAGTCACCCATGCCCAGCTGACTGGACAGCAGCTGTCCAGTCAGATGGATGTCTCTTCACTAGGACTCACAATCTGTTGATGAGCTCTCCTTTAACTGGGAGAGGAGCCGCTTGGTTCAGATAATCATGCAACACAAACATATATGCATCAGTATCTGCCGCGCAACAGTTTTATTGCATTTGTTTGAGAGTCAACACATTCTAATTTATTTTCACACTTTTCCAAAATTGTAAAAAAACATGAGTGATTTAGTACGAGACTTTATGTTCTTATGTACATCCCGTCACTCATAAATATTACCACTTTTGGGTTCTTCAACCCAAAAAAATGTAATGTGAAAAAAATTGTGCCAATTCAGCAAGCTTTAGGCCAAACATTGCTGGCCTTTGTAGGCCTGAACTACAATAACTGTATACAATATCTTATTCTGAATTATGCTTTCAAATCTCCTACACACTGTGATTTTGGGCTGTTGCAGATGTGAAGAAATCCCTGGTCATTAATGCCAGGGCCGACTTTAAGGTTCTCCTCCTTACTTATAAAATTCTGCATGGCCTGGCCCCATTATACTTAAGGAACCCCATTACCCCATCTGATCCTCCACATTCTTTGAGATCCCAGGGGGCATACCTGCTTGCAACCCAAGGACCAAGACAAAATTCTTAGGAAACAGAGCCTTCTCCTATTGTGCTCCTCTTCTTTGGAATATCCCTGCAGCCCTAAAAGAGGCTGACTCAATTGAAATGTTTAAATCCCAACTCAAAATCCACCTATTCTCATATTTTGAATGAGCATAACCCTCCATCCAACAGAAGGTAGGCGTGGTCTCTGTGGTGTGGGATAATGAAAAGTGAACCAATGTCTATGCTAGGTCAGCAGTGTGAGTGTAGCAGGTGGATGGGGCTCACCATTTATCTGTCAGACTTTTTCCATTCTCACATGACTTTTGCTCATTGCTGTTTCCCATACACATCTTGCTAATTCATTTCTCTCTCTTTTTGGATACATGGATCTTCCTCACACTCGTGCAAGTGTTGGGGTCCTGAAGCTCGGCTGTGATGAGAACTCCACCTAATTGGCTGCCAGCTGGCTCCCCTTCCACAGTGCAGCGTGTGTAGTCCTCCCTCCCCTCTATGTGACTCATATCTTACTCATCATAACGCTGATTTCATATTGACTAAACTGACACTGGATCATTGATTATTTGCTGTTCATATTATTCTGTAATATTTCCTTGTTTTTGATCTTTGTAATTTACCTGTTTCCACACCTGTGACTCCTATTACACACCCGGTTGTTTAAGGAGAGGGAATCGCTCTTTGAATAGCTTCTCCGAGGTTTCTTCCATTTTCCTTATACAATAAGGTTTTTAGGGAGTTTTTCCTCATCTTCTTAGAGAACTTGGGCTGGGTCGGGAACTATTAATGAATGGGTCTGGGAAGCCCTTGGAGACATGTCATGTGATACTGGGCTATACAAATAAACTCGACTTGACTTGAAACTTGACATGACATTAATCCAAAATGGTGGCACACCACAGATGGTGAATTTAGCACTCATGTGACCAAAGACAGTCTGCAATAGAACTGTGACAGTGTCAGAAATTTAGGACTGAAATTCAAACTGCAGTTCAAACATTATAATACTCATGACAACTGTCTGTTTCTTGTGTGAATGCATGTATATGTGTGTGTGAGAGAGAGAGAGAGAGAGAGAGAGAGAGAGAGAGAGAGAGAGAGAGNGTATGTGTGTGTGAGAGAGAGAGAGAGAGAGAGAGAGAGAGAGAGAGAGAGAGCAAATATTTGGCTCCATAACAAAATATCCGCATAGTTTTTCCTGCTTGTCATAATGCTACATTTCACAGGTATTCCCCCTATCAGACATGATCTTTAAACGTGATCTTGTAATTCTAACACAAATACCAATCTCGCACAGTATGGCATGTGGTGAACTTAGAAGATTGCTGCTATTGCATATACACACAGTTGTGCATGTGGACATGCATGGTAAGCAGATATTCCCATGACAAGACTGACATTTCAGCACCGTGCCCACTCCTGTCCAACTGTTTTCTGTTGAGGAGGTGAGGTGCAGCCATGGATCAATGCCATCGCCCATACAAATGAGCGTTGGCTGAATGAGAAAGATTACAGCAATCACTCGGGTACACAGAAGAGAGAGCTGACAAGAGTGTTTGTGAGCTTTCTGGACACTAAGCATTTGGGTGTGAAAGACAAACAGGACTGGGCCACAAACTCAACAAAGGCAAAAGGTTTTTCTCAAAGACAACATCATATCAATATTTATTGCTCAAAAATGTTATGAACACATTCTCTGCTGGTTTGTTTAATTCATGCTCATTGCCATTTTATTTTCAAGTATATGTTTATGTGTATTTCTGTATCTTTATTTACTGCTATGTAGCAGTGTGTTTAAAAAAGTGCTAAAAAAAATCACTATTATGGTGAGATTTTTTTTTAAATGAATGATTTAATGTATTTGAAAGGCTGCATTTTAAAACGAATTAGTAAGTTAGTAATTGATTATCAAGAGGTACAGCTACTGTAGATTGTCCACAATGGTGGAGAAATGCTCAATAGCATCATTGCCGGAAAAACATCGAAGCCAAATACATTTCCTTTTTTTCTTACATGATGATTATATCTTTGTATCTCATTGTGTTTCGAATATTAATTCATAAAATCAAAATAGTGGAGACAAGGAAGTATGTAACAGCATCTCGGAATAATCTCATTATTTTATTCCAAAATAAAAAAAAAAAAAAGGGAATGACAGAAATATTTTCCAAATAAATGATAACCAAAGAATACTTTATCAATATTACAAAATGATTTTAGGGACAGTACTTTATTGCTTTCACCAAAAGTTTCACTCTCCATATTGGCACACATTTGGACTTGACTTACCTATGTTTTGGAATATTGAGAATTTTAATAGCTGTAAAAATATTTGTTTGATAATGATTTGATTATTAATGATTTTTAAATGAAAAGGCTGAAGAGACACAGACACTCTGCTGCTCTGCAATCAAGTTGAAGTGTAGACCAACCTCATGCTGGGTAATACGCACTCTCACTGACACACCAGTGTGTGTGAGTGTGTGAGTCTAAGTCATGTAGACATTGCTGCTCAGCAATGTGTCAGTGGAAGGAGAGCTGCAGCATCAGCCATTCAAATGATTTCCATGCTGGAAAGCATACTGGCAACAATGGTGAGACTTTTTAACTTTTTATGCCCTGCATCATCTCTATCATACAAATCAGTGAGGTATTATTTCTGTCCCCTTAAAAAAGTTTTGAAAACATTATGAAGCATTTTGGAATTGGTAACTCTGAAATGAAATGTTTCATATCTCTGTATTTTAACATTATCAGTTGTTTAATTTGATATTTTAATACCTAAAACATCACAATCCATATTAACACTCTGTGAATGTCAGCATACAAGTGGCCCCTTCAACATATGTGAACGAGGCTTCATAACTGCGTAAAACAAAATCAGAGTGTATAAGTGTGGTGTGTGTGTGTGTGTGCGTGCGTGTGTGTGTGAGATAACTAATACTCACCAGGTCTGTCTTTGCCATGTCCTGATAGTCAGAGCAGTAGTATGTTGCTGTTTTCCCAAAGCCATTATCACCACTGGCCTTTGGTGGCTGAGCATGTTGTCGGTATGTGGCGCTCTTTGGAGTCCAGCAGAAGAGGTTGATGGATTCACGGACGCACTTTTCAATGTCAATTTCTGGGTTACAAGACAAAGAGAAGAAAATACTAAACTGTTATTTGTCTGAATGGCAGCTAAGGTTTGACCATTATCAAAACAAGTAGATCTAACGTAACTTATTTTTCCCCCCTAAAATTATAATGGCAATTAATAGGCTCTCAAACAACAGCCCACATCGAATAATGACTTTAATACTTGATAAAGTCAAGTATTAAAATATGTTAACATAAGAAATATAAGATTTCTTGTGTTTACATATTTAAAAGATCATACTAGCAAGTGTGATGTTTGAGCCCAAAATATAAGCCCGCATACATATTATGTTACAGACAACCAAGTTCTAAATAAAACTGTATTTTAGTTTTCCTGTTATTTCTCCAAATCCCTAATCTTTCAAAATCAAATGTTCATGTGATATAGACACCTTATAATTCAATGTTTTGCCTTCAAACACTTATGCATGACTGTAGAAGGCATGGTCATTTTAATTTCTCTCTAAAAGCCGTCTTCTCCTGGGACTATATTTCCTGGCAGAGACATACACTGTCTTTGGTGCAGCTCCAGTTAAGTAAACTTATTTCAACAACAAAACGTCATGTTCACAGTGATGGATTACTTATTTCAAGCACGTTTCCAGTCTCTACGTTGACTTTTTACAGCGTACCCGGAGCAAACTGATACCAATGGCAGTCTGTAAGGTAGGGGGAAAAAAAAATTCTAAAATTTACTGTTCAACTTGTATATTTTGGGAAATGGTGCTCAGTAACATAACATGTAAGCGGGTTGTATATATAGGGCTCAAACATGCACATTATGATCCTTTAAGATATTAAATTTATACTTGTAACAGGAGAATCTTAATGGCATGGCTTTAGTTATAACCAAGTAAAAATTTAAATATTGTCCATTGCTGAACAGCTCTTTTACTTACATCAAAAATGTAGAAATAATCAAAGGATGTTCTATTTCTAAATGATAAGATTCTGTGATTCTGATTACTGAATAACTATGCTTTTCTTATATTTATGTGAAAAGAAATTGAAGTTCCCTGTTAGTAAACTTATGAATGAATAAAAGAGTCAAACATATAGAACAGACCAAAAATAAATCCATCAATAATTCCCTCCTGTGCATTAGGCACAAAGCATATGTAAATGTATGTAAATGCAGTGGAAGGGTTTAGTTGCCAAAGTTGAGTCACTCACTCATTTCTTGCCAATTACAGCAGGCTGACCTTGGCATTTTGCTGCCATGAATGATCTTAAATGGCCACGCAAACATTAAGTGAGCACCAGTGACTCTTTCAAACAATGCCGGCCATAGTTTAGCAGCCTTCACTCATTTGAGGCCTTGTCCCAAAACAAGCTTTTAGTGCACAGTTAAATTTCCTGCTCCCGTCCTCCTCCTGGTTCTCAGACCAAGAATAGAGAGGATTAGGGAAAGGGGACACACTGAATTAGCCAAGGATTTGGATAAATTAGGAATTCTTTCTTTCAGTCTTTCACACTAGCAGCCTCTTTTTTTTTTTACTCCTCTTTTCATGGATTGCAAATCTGGCTAATGAGCACTCCTTGGCATGGCTTACGCCTGGCTCAGGCTCAAATGAAATTATACAGAAGACATATCTTTTTCCCCATCTGTCCCACAGTGGCGTCAGTGTGCTCTCATGGGCTAGGACCTCACAGTCTCTGTTACAGGTTCCTTTCAGTGAAAAAACACACTGCTGGAGTGAGATTTCTCTGTGACAGGCTCACAGACAGTTCAGCGAAACACATTTTCACTCCCTAGGGCAACAAATACTGCATGCAATCACTCCTCCTGCTAAAAGAGGCAAGAATGAGAGAGAAGAGACTGATAGCAGTCTTAAGCCCTGGGCTCAGCTGGGCATTTCAAGGAAGCCAATTCTGTTAAGGAGCAATTTTTCTTTTTCGTCAGAAAAAAAAAACAAAAAACATTTTGCTAATTACATTTAGCCATCGAGTATGGGCTAGAACTTATTGCCACAAATTGAGGAATGCGGTGTCAATAGTATAATTATTTAATAGCAACTGCGGGGCTTTGTCAAATAGGTCTGTGCTCCAAACAAAGAACATAAGAGAGATGAGAGAATTTATAATTTAAAGAAACACTGAAATGTTGTTTGTTGTAATTTAATGGTTTGACCCTGTATATACTGTAATAAAATAAATAAATAAATAAAAACAAACTGACTGTAAACACCCACATTAGGCCAACCTTAGGTACATGTGACAGTTATCTCATCAGTTATCATCAGACATCAGTGTCTCATCAGTTGCTCCCCTCCTCAGTTGCTCTTGTATTGTACACCATAATGACACGATGATGCCTAATACATGATGCATTGTTATTGATTGGTAGAACAAGTGTCTGCATCATTCATCGAGGTTGACATTAATTTTGCCTTGATTATTCCTTCACTTAGCACTGCTCTCATCTCAGTCATCATTCAACAGTCAGTCAATACCGTCAGACACTACGGCTTATCTAGACACTGATCCTTAATTATTAGGTGCTTGTAGTATTTGGTAGGAATTTAGACTTATTTTACTGATTTTAAAGTTCTCAAAACCTGTCAGTAAAATTTGTAAACTCTAAAATGAAAACCTGACATGCCAATGAATGATTGTTTTTTCTGCATAACCTTCTTAGTAGATACAGAGTCATGCACCCACAACACGAAGCCTTCACCATCAGCACTATCTCTTCTTAATCTGCTAGTGTTCTCAGCATGTCTCTGTGCAGCATTACTGTGAGCAGTTTTAACAGCTCCCGGTTCTTTTTCGCAGAACTAAATGTCTGTAACAAGAGCTGTGTGTACATCAGTTCAGCACCCAGCTCTGCTTATTGAGACAGATGCTAATGTCCCATGAAGGCAAATGCTGCTGCATCATCAGTAAACACACTGTTTCTGTCAGCCAAAGTCTCTCTGGTCCATTGTGAATCAATGATGTCTCCAAACAAGGCAAAATTATAGATTACCAAGGGCTACAAGAGTAGGCAAATGGGAATCACAAAATTAGATTAATTGCAGACAAATGTCAGGTTGAAATGTATGGCTGGCTCCAAAGTGAAGAGCCTGCAGCATAGGTTTCATCTATTTTACATTTAATGTACTGCAGTCAATGATACACTGAGCATAATATCACTCACAAAACTTTACTGAAAACAATTTAGCAATGTTTTACTCTATTATGATAGTCTAGTGGACATGTTTAGCTGCTATAATTGTGCAGCTTCATCAAACATATCGTACTTGAACATGAAAGGTATTTTATTGTGGTCATGTTCTAATTCTAGGTGAAAACACTGGCACTATCTGAAAAAAGGTCAGAATACATTTTACTCCTCATTTTATTTTATGAATGGTTTTGTTTGTCAATACTGTAAAGTCTTCCTAAGCTGTGATTTTAATGATGTGATCAATGGCAACTTGGTTAAGTTCTCCTCTGCATGCATGACTAAATTAATATCTTAACATATCTGTAATAAAGTATCTTAAATAAAAATAAAAAAACAAAATCAAAGACTATGAGTGGAATTTATAAAACACAGTGCCAGACTTAGCGTGTTCCTTGATTCATAATTGCCTGTTACCAGCATCTTTGTTTGCCTTCAAAGAGGCAGTATTATGTGTCTTATTCTTGACTATTCACTTCTTTTATAGGTTCTACCATGCTGTTGTTCATGTCTTGGTGCATTTAAACATCAGGTTAGTTCACAATATCCACTTAATGCTGTTCCCGAGATTTAATCCATCACTCTTGAATAATTTCTGTTTGTATGTGGTGGAGTAGAAGATGCCAGGAATCCTGCTTTTCAGTCAGGTTAATTACACATTCTTCTAAGATTGTCCAGTATAATGAGTACTTTGTAACTAAACTGACAGGGACTGTTTTGACTAGTTCTGCATGAGCACACTGCTTCTATCACTCTCTAAATCTGGACATCTTCCTTTCCTGTTCTTTGGAAGATTGGCATCTACAGACTCCCTGGTGTTATGGGTAATAGGCTTGTCAATGAGAATTATTGTCACCGGGTCCATTTACTGCCCAGAAGGAGGGAAAGAGAAAAGTGTGTCTGAATCATTCAAGAGTCGCTGTCCTTTTACGTTACCTTGACCGTTAATTTTTATTCCAAGAGTTGCCAACAGGAATAGAAAGACAGCAGACTTTTTCACAACTCAAAGTAACCTGCAAAACACTTTTTCCAAAGTCATTTGGAAAAAGGACTTTGGAAAAAAGTCCTTTTAATCTTAGATGAAGTTAGTGTGTACAGTATAATGTAAGCTTGGTCCCCTATTGTGTCCGTTACTTTAGCTTTTTACCACTGACAGAGGCATCACCATTTTATACAGGTGCACGTTACATTAAAACAGTATCACAGTACAGACCAGAAAAGGATGGCTACCTATAGAAACAGGCTTTATTAGCAGCTAAAAACTATGACAAGGCCAAGTTTAAAACTATAAATGACAATAAATACCTATGAGAAAGGATGGCACTTATATGTTTGTTGGATAAAATATTAAAAAAAAAAAAAAAAAAAAAGATTCTTACGGGAATGTGATGACAAACAGACACTTTTAAAACATGCATGCTGTATGTTTTTTTAAGTATGTCAGGAAAGATATATCGTCAAAATATACTATTGATTTATCTTACTATATATGCTATCTATAGGTTGTTATTTATTTTTACATTAAGCAGCATCAGGTTTTTTTTTGTTTTTTGTTTTTTTCTTTTTTACACACATAAGGAATTCCTGTTACAAGCATGCACAGTTTGTTCTGAAACAAATGAATGTGAGCCTTAGTTGTATGAGGATATCAATTCTACATGCCTGACAGCACAAAGGAGCAGGTGCGGGCCACAAATCACTAGATATCTACCACAACTCACACTTTGTGCTCGCGTGCGTGCGGGCAGGCACAAAGTGTGAGTTGTGTATGTGTGTGTGTGTGTGAAACCATACATGTTGGCAGACAAAGCACATACAGACTGACCTGCAAAACCTTGCTTCAAACAAAGGTATACACTAACAAGCATGGTTTAAAATGTATCAAACATATTTATATAACAAGGCCAAACCTAAATTTACTTTCAATTCTAATGTATAGCATCAAGTGCACTGTAAGTAAATTAATGTAAATATCTTATTTAATATAGTTCCCATTCAATTGTAAAGAAGGAGGAAAACATCCAAATACTACTGAGTCCAGGCCAATAAGCCAAGTTACAGCATGGAATGCGGGGTCGGATTGGCCATTGGGAGAGGCAGGACTTTTCCCAGTTGGCCACAGCCATCGGCCGATGGCGGTGGACTGGCCTTTGCACTGCACAATATAATATTAATTAAAACTAACTTAAACTAAGTAAACACACAATTTTTTTCTTTCATAATTTTCTTGGTGCAGAGAAACAGCGGACAATTATGGACTTATTCTCCCCATTCCGGCATCAATGCATTTTCATCTGGCCATCCTATACTACCCCCACCCCACCCCCAACCCCCACCCTTGCTGGACACCGTAAAAATTAGGACCCCAATCCGATCCTGCTGGAATGTAAAGTAATAAAACCTTTCTGTCATTTATTAGATGAGCTAAATATTTGTATGGAATATGTTGTTTGATTGTACTTAACTTTGTGTAACAGATTCAGTAAAATGGTTTAACTACACACCAGAGGAAGACTTTACTAAATAAGTCCCATTTGAGGTTACTCCACAGCAGAGAATGTATTCCTAATATAGTTTAGACTGAGTGCCAGATACAAGATACAATGTAAGTTTACACAAGCTGTGACAATGAGGTTGGCAGCGATATACAGAAAAGAACTGGCAGCGGACAGTCTCAGGAAATCTTGCCAAAGAAGCTGACTGCAGCTCAAGGCCACATATTTTACCTTTATAAGGAGAACTGGCTCACGTTTCCCTTTCACCTCAATCACATGAATCTGTTGTACTTGTGCAGTAAAACACAGTGAAGTATAGCAATATGAATTCAGGCAGAAATGGAGACTACTGCTTTGAATTTACAGAGTGCTCCAGCATCCATTCTGGAGAAATCGTCCCTGTCTCTATGTCACTTTAAAACCTAAAGTTGTTCAGCTAGAAAAAGAGAGCTAAGCAGCATTTGAAAACAGAGTTAAAGAAGAAAGTGACTGAGCTATCCCCCAGGCAAGAAGTACATTTTGAAGACTTACATTATGAAAGCTGCTCTCGGATTTTATGTCACTGATACTTTACTGAAGTAATTGCCTTGCACAAGAGAAAAGGAAGCAGTAAAATGGGCATGTATTAAGAGAGTCTGTAAGGAGACTTCCCTCTGTGTTGTGTGGGATATACAGAGACAAAAAAGTTCCCCAGGGCAGTGTTACTGTGTTTCATACCCCCCACACATTAAAGACCTTTGGACCTTGAGTTGGTGCTTGTCAAATGTCTGCAAGCAACAGCCAAAAGCTATTAGGTATGCTTTGCCATTGGGCTTGGGTGATTTGAACTCAATCACTGAGTTTTTCCTTGACTTGTTGCCCCCTCCTGTGTCTTGTGCAGGAAAGGAAGTTCTTCTTGCTATAATACACCAAAAGCTGCACGGAATAACCTTCATAAATCTGAGTTAAAGGACTACGCTTTAATATTTGCCACTAATGTTCCTGCCTCCTGCACCACAGTGACATACTACCTCTTAATGAGAGGCAAACTAACTTGAATTTTGTTATTTGTGATAAGCATGACACAAAATCATGCAGATGCAGGTGGATCGTGTCTGATATTTTTAAACTTTTCAAAAATTCATTATGCCATGTTATGCCTTCTTCCTTCCTGGTCATTTTTTCTGACAGGGTCCCTTCATGCCGCTACCACATCTTCACCCTGTTTTAGTAAAGGTTTTCACACAAATCTCCTGTAGTATGTCAGCATGGATAATTAGGTATTTGCTTCAGGCAGTCTGCTAGCCTCCAGTTCCCATGGTAACCATTAGCTTTATTTTTTTGGGTCTATGTTTATGTCCTGCATCAGTAACCCTGTCATTGTGGCTCAGCATATGCAAAACAGTTTCACTTGGTCACTCTGTCTGATAACTTACTCGAGCGATAATATATCAGAGAGGCAAAACCATCTAGAGAGACTAAGAACTGACTTAAAGCTCAGAAGATGGGAAGTGATGAGAATGATAGACAATCATAGAGGTTGAGGCTGGGATTTCTGTGGGAGACAGTTTTCCAGGGTGCAAACAATCTCTCGCTGACTGTTCGACAGATGTAGAGCACAGCATGGCATGCCTAGAGCACTTCAAGGAGGGCTGTTGTCACAGTGTGAGCGTACCGTTGCTTGCTTTAAGGATATCATTAACTCAGAGACATTGGCACAGATTAGCCCTCTGTGGAACAAAACACTACTTTGTGCAAACCAAGGGCACTGGTTGATAGAAATGGACAGCCTTCCAGTCATGTTTTGCTAAGACAGTATGTTATAGAAAATAAGTATTTTATGTCATTTATATACACAATTCAGTCAGGCAAAAAATAAATAAATAAACATGATATTTCTTGATATAGCCTTGTGTACATTTTCCTCTTTAGTTACATTCTGATTTTCTTGCACTATATAAATATATATGTATGTGTACATATATATAGTGCAAGCAAATCAGTAAAAAGCAGAATTTTTCTGATTGTAATCGTTCAAATGTAGTCATTCCAACAAGCATTCACCATCACAACAGTTTATCCTTCTGCTACTGACCATTTTCTTGAGTTTAGTGAACTCTTTTATGCATTTCTGAAGAATAATTTGCAAAACTGAGGTAGTGAAAGTTTGTCTTCCACAGATTGATATATATATATATATATATATATATATATACACACACACATATATAAATTGACTGTGTTGTAACACACCATTATAATGGGCAAAATATTGCTATAGTATGTCATGAATGACCTTTATTCACAGCCGTATTCATAACAGAAATATTAGGGTTAACATATACAGAAAATAGATGCTGTTATGGCTGCTGTTTCTTATTAAATCAAATTTTGTCCACCTGGAGTATAAGAATCTAAGTAAATACATATGGAATACACCTGAAAAAAGGGACAATGGGATTAGCATACTATTTACCTGCTCCTGTTCTCACCTGGCAGATCAGAGAAGAGTAGGATGCACTCATTGAAGCCGTTAGCCAAGAGGCGGTCTCTGAGCTGCTGCAATATGGCCACACCAATACAGAAGGGGAAAGAGGAGTTACCCAGCAGCAGTGTGTCCCACAAGTGGAAGATTTTGTGCAGCGGAAACACATCTGTGATGGTAGAGAAATATATGCAATACAAATTACAAAAGTGCTTGAAATCCTAAAATCCTAAAAGTGCTTGAAATCAAATCCTAAAAGGGATGCATAATAGGATTTGCAAAGCAGGACAATCACATGCAATATGCACCCAGTGAGAAATGGGAAATAAGTTAGCATATAATGACAATGATTTGCATGTACACGCTGTATTTACTTGATGTGGCTCTATGCCTTTAAAATACAAAAATCACTGAGCAAAACTGCATTGGCAGTGTTGCCTGAAGGGATACTGTATTTATGGTGGGGGAGGCAGCTGGGAAAGTGTTTTTGGGTGGGTGTTGTGAAAAAGTGAAAGAGAACATCAGGGGGCTGAGGAGCTTTGGAACAAAGAACCAAATGTATTGCACATGTTATTTCAAGCCAAATAAAACCACTTCCAGTACAAAACATCTCACTAGAGTTTTTAACTTCAATCATATCATATATCGTAATCTAAAATTTTATATTTCCCTGATGTTTGCATTTATGCATAAAAATGACCACTTTTTAATGTCATGTCAGTTTAGTAGAGGTGCTAGTCAGTAGACCTGTGTGGGTAGAGTATGACTGTGGTGCGACTGAGAGCAAAAATGGTGAGAAATGCCCAGGAGGGTGCTCACCACATTAGCAGTCAGCTGAGCACGCCAATGCACGCAAGTAACAGGCTGTGTGTGTGTGTGTGTGTGTGTGTGTGTGTGTGTGTGTGTGTGTGTGTGAAAATGGAATGGGAAGATGACCCTTCAACCTTATTTCATATTGGACTGGGAGCATTAGCAGTCAGAGGGGCATTCCTTCTAAATGCTGGACTCACACACTCCCTCAGGGGGAGGACGGGGTAAAAGGGTCACGCCTCATACTCTCCAACCCAAGAATAGTGTGTGTGTGTGTGTGTGCACGTGCCTGTAACTCAAGATTGAAATATCCAGCTAAAATATAAGGAGCTCAGATACTTTAGTGGATGAATATTTTACTAACACGTCTACAATTAATTTAAATTGGCTTTCTGGTATTTCAAAGTCTGGAGACTAGCAACTAACAACTTTAATGCATCTTCATTTTTCAAACAGTTGTACAGAATGGTGTGGCAGCGTGGCAATGGTGTGGGAAGACAAAAGGGAAAACACTGAGGTTAATTACATGTAATTTCATTTTGAATACTGTTACCCCTGTTAATATCCTTATCTCACACAGATCAACTGTGTTCTGTTAAGTTCAAAGTGTAAGCTGCCCTCAACTGACAGCCAAACCAGTGTACCATCCAAAAGAGATGAGACAAGTTAGTGCAGCACAATAAAATACATGATTCAATTTATTATACATTTCATTATAGCATATACAAATTTTGATTGAAATTGTTTCCCATGTCACCTTTAGTGCATGATGAGAAATAAATGCCAAAGGAAATTTGCATTCTTAATAGATATTGATAATGTTATCATATCATATATGATAATATTATCATATCCGAGTGTCATTCTTGAGATTTAGTGGGAGTGCATTTGCAAATAAACAGGAGAAATAATTTCTCTAAGTCCTACAGGGAGCCTTTAAAAACACATTTAAATATTTCTAAGAATATTTAATTCAGAAATTAGAATTTTCTATTTATCTGTTACCCTCATTTTTTTTTTTTTTTTTTTTGGTTGTTACAGTAGAAATTACATATTCTGACAGGAAATGTAATTGCTAACAACCAAAGAAATGCAGGTGTTATGCTACTTCTAAGGTGAACCAGAAAAGGGGTGGCCATGGCATTATTGAAGATGAAGTGAATCATACAAGATGCTAATTGGAACCAACAATCATATTTGGATTTCCCCTCATAACTGTGGAATTTTTTTTTAGGGTTACAAGCACATAGTGGTTACATAATGTTATTTTTGCTGAGATTCTTGTTCCTTTGCCTTTTTTTCCCTGTAAAACAATCTATGGCTATGAAATCCTGAGACCAACAGCTGCCAAACTTGGCAGAGAGGTTGAAATATCAACTGCTACACAGCCTGCTAATTGCCAGATGGTCAGCTTTACATTTTGGCAATTAACATTTTTTAAGACTGTGTTGAAATCCAAAAGCTTTAAAATTCTTACGAATGATACGAAATTTGCCAAACACATCAATGTTTTTTTTTTTTTGTAAAAAGTTGACAATTGTTCTGGATTAAACAAAGCTCTATCCAACATTTCTTTTTATTCTTAAACAAAATTACAGCTGATTGTAAAATTATGACAATGTAATCTATTAATTTAAAAATTCAACAAAAAGTCACTTTAAAAATATTGGCATTTGAACTTCTGTGGTAATAATTATAGAGTAGATGGTAAAAACAGAGTGGCTGAGTGCTTTCCTGTCAAGACTGTAATTTATTAGCAGCGTAAAGGTCATAAAAAGCTAAATAACATGTCCACACTGAAGCCACTGACCTTTTCAGCCTCTTTTATTTAATTATATTTAATCTTACTTTATTTTTAAATGAAGCAGACTTAAACACCATCAAGGTTTAGATTATGCTCACTGCCACATCATATTCACATTGTGCATACAAAGAAAAGCTACTTACGTGTAAACATAGTCAAGAACCATGGAATAGCATAAAGCTGTGAAGTGAGAAAAAAAGACAAATAAGGTGTAAGTGCGTGTCACAGCAATCTCTATGTTCCTAAGATAAAATATATGCCAAACCAAATTCTTAAGGGCTAAAAAATGAATTTATTTCTCACTAGAAAGAATTCCTTCTTTGTGCAAAGCAGCAAACTCTGATAGCTGAACATTTATACACCCTCTGAGAAATAGCAATAAAGAGCAAACTGCTGAGTTTGGTTATTAGTCAGTCAGGGGAAACCAGCAATGAATCTCAATACACCAGTCTTGTCACCACTCATTCCCTTTTCTCCCATTTCACTCATTCTCTCCATTCCATACTCCCCAAAGAGGTAATGCATGAAATTAAAATTATAGAAAATACACACACACACACACAAAAAAAACAAAAAACAAAAAAAAAACCACAAAGTCACATTCCACCATTAACCACCTGTTCTAACACCTGCCAATCCCTGGCTGCTCTCACTGGGCCTCTCTAATATTCAGCAGCATGAGCCCGGAGCAGGGTGTGCTGGAATACTGGAGTTTATTTCGGTTAGTTAATTGATAGCTAATTTCATGGGAGCTGGTGACTGTTCAGTGATCCACTTCTGTGCCCAGGAGTGATAAGCAGGAGAGAGCCAGCACATTCCAAGTCTCAGCCTCAATTTGACCAGCTCTGCAGCAGCAGCAGCATGAGCCGAGCCAGACTGGATTAGCGCAGGTGTAAATGCAGATCCCGGAGAGGAGATGTGGCCAAATTGAAAATGGCCTGAATTAAACCACTGCCTACAGTCAGTCAGACTCTCTGGTCATGGCTTGAATGAATACTTGGAATCCTGAACATTTCCAAAGATTACTTTTGTAAAAANAAAAAAAAAAAAAAAAAAAAAAAAAAAAATTGTCTTTTTGTAAAAATACAAATCTTCTTACACTGGTAATATTTTTGTATGCACACACAATAAATCAAATTCATATATTACTGTGGTGTCTTCACGTGGCATTTGGTCTTTCAGGGCCAATCTCTGTAAAAAAACAGTTATGATTTGTAAGGTCTAATTACTGGATTGCCATCAAGAATGAAAGCTGCATCAACAAAGCTTGTTTGTTCCAATATTATCCCGGTCCAACAATGAAAGCAAACATATACAGTCCTCTTTGAAAGGCAAGTCAGCGCTGGTACATATGTGTGAAGTCAAGATCATAAGAAGATGCTTTCCTTGAAAACAACAGTGGAAGAGCTTGATCAAAGAATCACAACAGAACATCTGTTCGGGTAAGAATTTGTTAACAAAAATAAAAAAGGAACAATGCCTACAGGTAATGTTCATGCAAACAGAATCTAACAAGAAGACGAAGTATCTCCTCTAACTTTCTTTCTTCCTTCCTGCACACTTTAAACTATAACAGACAACTGACAAGTACTTCATTTACACCACTTTAGAAAGAGGGCTGCCACATCAGAAACTTTTACAGTGGCTGAAAAGAGGAGGTGGCTTAAATCCCTGACTCCTCTGTGATAAAGACCACACTTTCCTTTGGGTAATGTCCCAGAGGCTGGTCCACAGGTGACACACATTCATCAGGACATTAATTCAAACCCTGGAGAGAGAGAGTGAAGACTTTAACCTTGCCACTGTCTGAACAGAGTTGTAGAGAGGGAAAGGAAGAAATAAGGTAACTCTGGCAGAGGACAATCATTAAGGGTGGCTGCAGACATTAGATGCTGTATAAATCATCAGCAGTGGACTATGGGGAGGACTTGGCCCTGGCTGCAAATTCTGGAAAGGAGGATGTGGAATAAAAAATGTCAGTGACAATGAGACCTATGCATGGTGATCTATGGATGGTCATTTCCTTTGCTCCTGGTGCAGAGCCAGAAACCAGAATAATTTCTTTCAATCTTTGACTCCCATTAAGTGTAAGCTTGCAAGAGAAGACAAATGTTGTAATCCTAATATGTCCTCCACTGCTGCCTATTGTCAGTTTGTCAGGGCACTTGGGCTCTTTGTAACTTACATCTGGGATGAAGCCGATCTCATTTAGGTGGTTGCTAAGCTCTGGGTCATGGAAGGCAATCATTTGGGAGAAGACTGTTAAGTACTCTGAAACACAGGGGAGAGGAGCAGAGATTCATCCACAAGCATACCCAAGAAATATTTTCAAATAAAAATAAAAAAATGTTGATATCTGATTTGATTACATCTGCTTTTGTGAATTTGGTACCTGAAACCACAAAATCATGGGAAATAGTAAAGACTTTTTTTTTTATCTGCTTTATTCACTATTGGAGAAATATGTCAAATGGGAAGTCCTACAGTGTAAGGCTGTGCTACAGCGACTCTCCACACAAAAGAGCTCTGACCAGACAGAATATTAGCTTGCTCTCCAGGGCATCAAACAGTAGAAGGAAATGATGATAGCCACATTCCCTACTGAGTTCAAGGGGTGCATGCTGTAGCTGTTTATCAGTCAAGTAAGAATTGCTTCTGACATTTCTCTCCAGGCCTTCAGAGCTTCATTTTTTTCTCTATCTTTAAATGATGTGACTCAGCTGCAAACTCCATTAAGAAAGACTTAAATTTGTTTTCACAGCTTAGGAACAATACGGAGCCAAAATTTAATCAACACTGAGCCGACAGGCTGATGCTCTTTGCCTGCTGATGGTACTTTGTTTTTGAACTTAGCTGGATGCTGACTATGTTAAATACTTACTACTTGAGATGGCAGTTGACTACATTAGCTCAAATCACACATAATATTTGTAGCTGTAGTAGCAGAATGTATTAGCTTTCCAAGGTGCAAAGTGAGCCATTTATAATATAAACAGGAAAAACAAGGAAAAACATGCTCTTGAAAATACTCTGCAAAACATGATATAATAAAAGCTTGTTGGTTACTCACCTTGGATGACATGAGAGTTGTCCTTTAGGAAAAAGTTGTACAGGTATTTGGGGATGAAGGCAGACATGCAGGTATATGCCAGTGCTGTGAAGAGTATGTCATAATGGGAGAAAGAAGCCAAAAAGAAACAAGAAAGGAGTAAACAACAGACTTAGCAATGATGGCAGTCTGCTATTTAGAAATATAAAAGTTGAGATTTTAATTCCTACCTTCATTATTGAAATTCAAATAAAGAAAGGGGGCACAGAGTGAATCTAAACCTAAAAGGAAGAAATGAAAACAGTTAATGATAAAAACATACAACCAAACAACTGTAGCTTAGTAAAAGGTAGGGAGTTATCATGATGTGACATGACATGACCACCACCTAGTGTCCAGTTATGCACAGTACAACACTAGTAAAAAAAAAAAAAAAATGAGGGNAAGAGTGAGAGATGGGTGGGGAGAGACTGACCCTGCCAATAGACCAAGTCAGGGTGGGAGACCACCCAGGCTTTCAACACACGCCTAAACTTGATGTGGCCCTGTGGAGATGACAGCAGCTCGTCATACTGGTGGCAGCGTGGAATGTCCACCTCAATCTGAAAACAGGCACATGAAATTATTAGAATGGAAACTATGATTTAAAAAAATGTTACTGGCATGTAGCAAGAGAGGTACCTTACTTGTCTGTCAGTTGGAATTGGCGTATCCTTGTCTGTACTGTCATATTTGGCTTGGATGTCTCCCTGTGCAAACAAGGAGAGATATTATTCTCATAAACAATGTTAAAGTACCATACCAGTGGTTCTGCATGTTTTAGCCCAAAAAAATACTACCAACCTGCATGTTGCAATTACAGCCAACCATTCTCCAAAAAATAGTACTTGGAGTGGTGTATTTTTTTAAATTGTTTTCCTACTTTTCAGTCCAAAACAGGAACAGACCAGCACATGTAAGGGTTGCTGCCCAGAATTTTTTATTAAATTACGCAGGCAGGCATAACACAAATACATTTCAGCTATCAAGCCATCCTCAGCATATTTTAAGGTAGGCAAATCCCCCAATCTATAAACATTTCATGTTTATAGATTGGGGGATTTGACAAAATAACACAAAAACTAAAATATGGTTTTCTATTGTGGAAAAGGGTTGGTATTAAAGTATCCTGCATGCAGGTAGCATTTATTGGGCTCAAACATGCAAAACCACTGATATGGTCCTTTAAGACGGCACCTTTTCTCAACACAGGAGTCCAAATATTTTTTACCTCAATGCCCAGCAGTGCAGCCCAAGCCAGTCCACGAACAAGAGGGGGAATATCTACTCTGGCCTCTTTCCACACAAGGTTCTTTTTGAAAGGATAGGCCTAAAGACAAACATATTACCCTGCTTCAGTTCAGATATAGCATGTTTAAATAATTACTAAAAATACAGGAAATAAGGTCAGAGTTGAAAACAGGATCAAAGATGAAAGTCATCAGGCTCTGACACATTCAAGGTCTCTATAATGACAGATGTGCTACAGTATGTGTGTGTTTGTGTGTACGTGTAACCGTGTCCTTATTCTGAACCTGTTCTTGTGTGGATGATTTACTATGAGTGCATGTGTATGTGTGTGTATTCAATTTGGCATGTTGACCTTGAGCAGCCTGTCAAAGAGGATGATTCGGATGAGCTGGTACTCTGTGTCCCTCTCACGGATTATGAGTGGCAGCGTGACGGTGGCCGACAACTCATTGTTGCTGTTGGACTGAGGCAGACTGGCCTGTCTGAAGGAAGGGGAAGCAAAGGGAATATAGCTTTACTCAGGCCAAAATAAATGACCAAATGATGTGAAAAACAGTGACAGTGGGAGGAGGGGATAACAGCAGCAAGATAAGGATGAAGATTCCTTACTCATCTTCCAGCAGAGGATAATAGGCTTCTCCTGCTACATCCTTCAATCTCTGAAAAAGGCAGGGAAAAATTCTTGAAAAATAACTCATTCACAATTAGGGTTTGGCTCTGTAATACAGGTGCATTGTGAAACCAATTACAAGTTAGTGAAAAACCCATTTTGTTAATCCAACGAAATTCCAAGTGTATTTATCACCACGGTGAGCATTTAAAAGCAAGCTAAATTAAATATACAGAGAATACAGTACAATTAGTGCAGTGAATAAGGCCTTATCAAGACAATTCATGCAAGCATTAATAAAATGTTAAAGTTTTCTTTGTTCCTTTTCCCCAAAACTGATGATGATGATGATGTTACATCGGTCAATATTTAGGATTTGAGAGGATTCACAATCAATACCCTGATTAGATTCAAATTTTGGTTGAATACCCTTTAATATCCTATCTACAGTAAAATAATGTTGTGTATGACTGTTGTCTGCTTGTTACATTTCTGAGCTGGCAGAGAGACAGTGTCACTGTGGTGTCATCTAGCAAGAAACTCCGATCCCTGCCCTGACCAAAGGATTCCCCATCCTCAAGGACAAAACTAAAAAAAAAAAAAAAAAAAAAAGAACAGAGAGGTAGATGTTTAACCAAGTCTGAATATTACATTTTAATTAAACTTGCAAATCTCATTGTCAATGTTTGTGTATCTGTGAGTGCAAGTGTGTGTGTGTACACGTGTACTTAGGCAGTGTGCAGATTGGAGGTTTGGACTGTATGATCTCCTTGTTGGTCAGCTCCTTCTCCAGGTCTCCACCTGCCAGACACCACAGATGATACACCTCGTCTATGGCCCGCTCTGACAGGTAATCTTCATCATCATCTAAAAGCACACAAACAAAACAGATGAAGCAGTTTATTCTATGCTTCAACAAGTTCAATCTACAGCTGCTTCATTGCACAAAAAAGAAGAAGCTGGCTTTGTGGACTCACTAAACAAGGTTGTGGAATTTAAAAGCAAGATTATGAGAGCCAGCTAAAATCTCAGTGAACTGAGAAAATTTACTCTGGACACAGAAAACTCCCACTGGGTCTTTCACAGTCGCCTTGTATTTTCAAATAGGCTTGTTTCCCAGATTTTAGTGTGGAACAAAAGTATGAGTATTTTGCAGCAATGAGAGGTAAGCGCAAACAGAACTACTGTACATATTAAGCTGCAGTAAGCAGAGAATATGTATTGAAATTCATTGTAGATAGCTTTAAACATGTGTAACACCAGTATGGATGGATGATTAGAGAAAAAATGTGGATCCTGGATTACTTATCTCAGGCATGTATCAAGTCTCTACAAGTTGAGTTTTATAGCAAATGGAATGAAACTGAAACCAATGGCAAAGAAAGTAAGAAAAACCATTTTCATATTTACTACTCCAGTAGTATGTTTTGGGAAATGTCAAGTATAACAAGTATAATAGATGTATATATTGGGCTCAAACAAACAAACAAAAAAAACACCAGTATGGCCCTTTAAATAAAGCCATCTCCAAATTAATTCATCTTTATGAAGCTGAATTTGTGATGTTTTTAAGGTAGGAGCACATTTGGTCACTGTTTTAGTGTACGTGTGCGTGTGTGTGTGTGTGTGTGTGTGTGTGTGTGTACATATGACTTTGTGTGTAGTTGGTGCTAGCCTTTGCAAAGGTCACTGATGTCCTCTGGGAGCTCCAGATGTGCACAGTGCAAGGAAGAGGAGAACAAATTGACAGGTTTTTGGAAGGGGTTATAGAGGCAGGAGACCCCATGAAACACAGGATCTCCCAGCAGCTCTGCAGGGGTCGGCCTGGAGGAGACACACACACACATTCTAGTCATCTAATGCCTTTAATAAGCACATCACACTGATTCTTGTTCTAGAGCATTCTTAAATTAAAAACACATTCATTCTTTGAAATTTGTATCTAGTAGTATCAGTCAATATCTAGCATCTGATTAGTTTGGCATCATTTGCATTTGGTTTTGTCAGGTTAGAATTATTTTAGCCATACATGCAGCAAATACTTCATAATCTGTGTGTTTTTGAAAGTAAATAGGCCAGTATCCTCCAACAGGATATGACATCCATCAGAGATTGTATTTACCTTTTGGATGGAAGAAAGGTCAAGCATTTCCTTAATAACTCGGAAACACTGTCAGGAAGTGCCTGTGAAGATAAGTTTATTAGTTACATGCAGTTCATCCATCAGTGAGCTACTTAAGCTGCCAATGATCCCACAAAATGTAAAATGGAACAAAAGCCTACTAGCGCTACTAAATATAGTAGTTTGGTCATTTGAGGAGAGGGAATCTCTCTTTTAATAGCCTCTCCCGAAATTTCTTCCATTTTCCTTATACAGTATAATAAGGTTTTTTAGGGAGTTTTTCCTCATTTTCTTAGAGAGCTTGGGCTGGGTTGGAAAACCCTTTGGAAAAGCCCTTTGCAGCATTGCATGTGATACTGCGCTATACAAATAACCTTGACTTGACTTGACTAGTAATTTATGAAATATGAGGTTATTTTCCTAGTAATGACTAGTACAGCTCATTGGCTGTAAAAACTAAACTAACTAAAAAAAAAAAAAAAAAAAAAAAAAAAATCAACAGTCAAAAGATAGGGCAGACCTAGTCTCAAATCTACCTTAATGGTATCCAGGCAACCATGTTCCTCTGCAAGAACAGTGACAATGTCATCCATAAAACCTGAATATGAAGAGGAAAAACAAAAAATCACAGCATGTCTAATTGAGTTTAGCAGCATATTGCTAAGCACTTAGCATAATTACACCTTTTCCACTTACCCAAGGTAAGGATGAATTTCAGTCTGTCACCTACATCTACATTCTGCAGCAACCGTCGACCCTGGAGCAAGAGATTTGCAGCATTAGATTTAAAAGGTGAAAATCAACCATTAAACCTCCACCAGCATCAGAATGTCATTGAAAATGTCAATTCATTCTCATTTCATTTAAAGCTTTATGAAGGATTCTTACTGCACATATTTCAAAGAGTAAAACCCCAAGCGACCACACATCAGTTTTGGGTCCTGAAGGCAAAGGAGCTTTCTCGTGTGAAGGGTCACTGGGGTGGAAGGAACCCTGAGCAATCACCTCTGGAGCAAGGTATGATGGGTACCTGAAGTCATAATCACACAGCAGAAAAAGCACATTGTTATCGTCCTCTGTATGAAGACACCCAGTGTTTCTTTACTTCATTTAGTCCACAAAGAAGAAATGATTGAAAGTCTCAGTGCAGAAACTATGATTCCCTCCATCAGTGAGCTTTCCGGAATTTTGTCTTATGTCATTTCTACATTATACTGTATCTCATGGAAGAATTTTATATATGCATTCTCCAGTGTTGATACCGCTCATATTTATCAAAGCGACGTATGTCCGAATGGCAGAGCTGTTCCTAGTACAATCTGCACAGCAGTTTGACAGTTGAATTTATTAAATTTTCTAGCCAGATGTTTTTGCTGAAAGGCATGGGCATGCACATTCAGCACACACACACATGCCATCATTCCTCCTATTAATCTGCAGAAGGATATTACACAGAGACACTTCATAGAACACAAACATCTTGGGATTAGGATAAAAATCCAATAATCTGTTACAGTTCTTCAACCAGGAAGCTATTTTGATGCCCCAAAACCTGGTTTCTATAAAAAAAAATAAATAAAAAAAAAGGATGGGTCATTATGCATCAATATTGGTCAACTGCCCTTTTTTTTTTAATCATAAATTTGACTAACAGCAAACAGACATAAGTGAATCCTGACTCCAGACAGACAGCTCAGTGGTTCAGTCCCACTGGTTGAAAAGTTCTAGACAACCATTAATAAACCTTTCTTTGTGATGAATGAGGAGAAAGACTTACCCAATGGGAAAATCGACATCAGCCCCGTGATCTGTCATGTGATAGAGGCCAAACTTTGCCAGCTTGACATTACCCTACAAAGAAAAGACTGACACTCAATGAAAAGCCAATATACATACATACATAAAAAACCTAAAATGTTTCAACTTGACCAAGATGATACCTTACAGTCCATGAGGACATTTTGTGCACTCAGGGCTCTGTGCACCATACCATGTTTGTTCATGAACTCCAGGCCTTCAAGGACCTCATAGGCTATCTGCAACACCTTCTCTGGACTAACACAGACACAAAAATATTTAAAGGGGAATAGACAATTCATTTCCATTTCTAAAACTTAAACTGTCATAAGTATAAGATGTTAGTTTTGTTTGTAAATGTTAAGTACAGAAACTCCACAACTCTTTCTTTCATGCAAGCCTATCTCCAGCCAGTAGATGGCAAAGTTAAGGAACACTGTGCAGTGTACATAGTAGCTGCTTGTCAGTGAAACAATATCAGTGCAAATGGCTTTATTACATATGATTTTTGTCAAATGAAAAGCTCACCTGGCTGTTTTTCCCTGTTTTTGGAAATCACTTAAACTGCTCTCATAGTGTTCAGCAACAACAATCAGCCGTTCTGTATAGCAATGGGAGGAAACCAAAGATATACAATTGGACTTGCAAATATTTATCTTATTCGAGTATGAGTACACATGTATTTAATAATAAGGCAAATGGTTCACACTTTCTATAGGGGTTGGATACAATAAGAGATACTATACATATTAGTAGTTAAGCTCCATGAAATACTACATCTGAAGCTTAAAATGTTTATTTTATTGATATTGCTTTAAATATGTGTTTATTAGTCTCTGTGGTAGATTTGGAGGTTGTATCTTAGGGTGGACTGGATTAAATTGTAAGGTCTTGCAATTTGTGTCTACCCCTGTAATTAGACAGACTTATAACCTTATGTTATCTATTCACATCAGCCTGTCATTAAAGAAATAAATAAAATAAATAAACAAATAAATAAATAAAGGAAATGTGCATCCTATGTCATGAACAATTTGAATCAACAGAATGAAACAGGACAAAATAGGTTTAACATTTACAGAAATGTGGAAATATTTAGCAATTCCTTAAATAAAATACCAGGTTTGTTTTAGATGAGAGTACATAAAAAGCTTTATAACAAAAAAAACAAAAACAAAAAAAAAGTAATGTAAAGGGAGAATCATACAATGTGACAGCAGACTCCTTACTAGTTCTAAAAAGAGAACCATACCATGCTTCCCTCTGGAGATGTCCACATACTGGCAAAGTCTGGGGTGAGTGATGGTCTTGAGGATCTGGAAACGTCCCAGGATTTTAATAGAGTTAGGGGTGAGGGGGAGGCCATTGCTTCCACAAACATCATGCGGGAGAGCTGAAGCAAAGAAGGTGAAGGCCCCCAGCTGGGCGTCACAGAGGGGCCGCATCCTCCAGCTGGCTTGGAGTACTGCTGATGGAAAATACCAGTTTGCAATGTCATAATGTTATGAATGTGAAGAAAACCTATTCTGACCTTCTAGCTTGGGTTTGCACGCCTGTATGTGTGTGTGTGTGTGTGTCCGTGTGAGTGTGTGGTGGGGAGCACTGGAGAGGGCAATGTAATAAAAAAAAAAAAAACTTATGCATATGAATACGAAATTAATCATGTTGTTCAATATTGGCCACAGGATACGAATGAACCAAAAACTTGACTACAAGCTACATCAAAAGATTATCAAGTTAATTACACAATTGAAGCGGTGACAGGTTAATGCTAATATTGTGATTACCATGTATTTATATCATAAATATCATTGCGAAAACCAGGGTGCAGAGACTGCAAACAGAATAACATTATTTAGTTTATGATGCTTATTTAGTGATGCTGCACTACCAGCCACTGCAAGATCCAGAGTTGTAGGTAAAGAGAAGCTAAATGTCTTAATATTGCCTATTACGGAAACCTGTGATTTTTATATAAATTACCACCTAAAATATGGGTACTTACGCTTAGTGGGACGGATGCACGGACACAACAAAATAAACCCGAAGTTATTCTTAAAATGTTTTAAATGAATGTATTTCCTGGCTCTCTGACGGGAGCAGCTGAGGGAACGTGACCATTGACGTTGTTTATGTGCGACAGTCATGCGCATGAGACGCTTCTCTAAAACGAAACAACAGGTTGCGAAGACGCAAATCAGCAAACTATTAGATTTTACTCGTCTAAAAAGTTTTTCTCGAGTGAGTTGTTTTTCTTTCTTTTTTTTGTTCATTTTGACGAGTTGCTTTCTTATTCGCACACAGGCAAATGCTATCGGCTCCTTACACCTCGGCTCTATCGTTCGATCTATAGAAGATATGGATGCAGGATATTAATGTACTTTACCAGGCATTTGTCCTATCCTCAAGAGATAGGGAGCTAGCCTTTGGGTCCTGAACCGGCCTCTCTGCGGCTGGCTGCGTACTGCCTGTCTGATAGCTACACATGCTAGCAGGGCTAGCAGCTGTCAAGTCCTCGGCGCTGCCGGAACGTGTCTGCCCGGTTTCCATGTAAGTTTCTGAAAACACTCAATTATATTTCACTTCATTTAGGTCGTTATTTTTAACTCTGACTATATGTCTCTCAAGCTGCGCGTTATTCGTCAAGCTAATTGTCGTAGCTAGCAGCCTGGCAATACATTATCCCAAAGTTTGATGTGAGTTGAATCAAGTCGCTTACTGATATAACTACTGTTAAATGCCATACACTTTGTTGAGCAGTCTACTACAAAGTGCAAAGTCGTTCTAATTAACTGATTACTTCACTGTAAGAAATAACATGGTGATATGTCTTTTTGATTACTGGAATTTATAGCAAAATAACTAGTGTTGCTAATTATCAAATGATTGCATCATGTCATGATGTCACCTTTAGTGATTTATTGTGAGATACCAGTTTATGTACAGTGGAGACCAAAAGTCTGAGACCACTGTGAAAATGCTTTTATTTTTATTCTTTTTTAATTTCAATTTTTCATTACAAACGCTAATATCATCTTAACAATTTGAGTGAAAAGTTGAATGTTTAAAAAATGTACATGCAGTTCAGAATATCTTAGTATTTGGTATGCCCCCCTTTTGCTTTAATGAGAGCATGCACTCGAGCTGGCATGGACTTCATACGTTTGTGTAAAACCTGATGACCCAAGTTATTCCCAGCACGATATGACAATGTTTCAAAGAGCTTCTTGTGATGTCAGACTTTGATTATTTCCAGATTTACATGGAAAACATCACAAATTTTCAATGTGGTCTCAGACTTTTGGACCTTACTGTAGGTACACCTGTACAATCGAATGTAATCCAGTAGAATAACCTTGTATTAAGATCTACTTTTAAGAAGGTGTAAATGTTTATTTTTCTGTTAACTCAGTGTCTATTGTGTTGATTCAGCTCTGTCAGAATTTCTTTCTGTAGTGAGTGGTGATTGTGTTATGTTGATGCTAATATTCTGCCACTTCAGGTATCCAAATAGAGGCAGACAAAATACTAAAAATAACTTTCAATATAATGCAGTCCAGTGCAACACCAACTCCACTAACTACAACCTCAAAAATGGCCAAAGAGTTGAATTAACAACTTTCTGACAAAGTGTCAACTAAACTGATCATTACAAGCTTCACAAAGACTGGATTTATTGCAGGGTAAATTTAGTTATTCATCATCAGGCCAGTACAGTGTTTAATATTGTGTAGATTGTAAAGGATTAACTAAAAATTAGTAACTCTGCTTATATGGAATTAACCCTAAAGATGTATTGTGCCAAATATCTGCTAGATCTCAAATCATCAATCTTTTTTGTTTATGTTTTATTTATTTATTTTTTTCTAGCAGCCAAAAACCACAAAGAAAACTTAATAGTGATATGAAACCAAACAAAGCACAAAAAAAGATCATTGATTGATTTTGTGATGTATTTCTTTCTTTCTTTCTTTCTTTCTTTCTTTCTTTCTTAATTTTGCATTATGTCATATCTTTTTCATCTATCCATCCATCCATTTTCTAAACCCGTTTGTCCAAACTAAGCATTTATAGACTTGACTGTCAGGTAATCCTCTACTTTAGGCAATGAAAGGGCAAATATATGAAGAAAAGAGCTTGTGAAAATTGAAAATCCAATACTACACACTTAGTGCTCAAAGCTGCAGCACATATTATCTTAAATTAAAAGCTGTAGGTCCTTCTCATACCTTCAGGTGGTGCTGGCATACTGTATGCATTTTATTATTGTTGATTTGGTTGGCACACAGGTAGTATATAATTTTACAGTGTGAATAATGCATAAAATGAGACACACTTTGATAGGCCTGCTCTTGCACCACTGCCATTCTGGAGAAACAGTATACTTCAGTTTTGACCAAGCTGACTTGGAACTTGTCAAGGCAGTTTGTAGTAAATGTACTAGATTTACAGATTTGATTTTAATATTTATTAGAGTATGCTGTTCTGTCATGATTAGTCACCAAAGTGAAAGCAAAAGCAAAGTGGCAAATAACTGTTTTAAATAGCCTCGTCACAGTATGAGCTCTCGTATTATTCTAGCTCACATGTTATTTGTTCTAATGTCCAGTTTATTTTTTAAAGTAGTGGTGAGTAACATGGGGTTAATCCACTCAGGCTTATTTTTTTTAAGAGATTGATACATATGGATGGAGTCACTTGCCTTCTGACACTTGAGAACCAACTGTCTGTGTCACAATAAACTCGAGTTTATACAGCTCGAGTTTATACCAGGCGAAGCATGCATATTTAAATTTCTTTACAGTGAAGGCAGGTATGGTTGAACTGGGGCTGATGGTCCTATGAAATACAAATTGCTTGTGGCTTTTCCCTCTGAAAGCCCTGAATCAGAACAACACTTTAACATTTTATCACTTTGGTCTATTATGTCTGCAATCCAACAACCTCTTCATGTCTCCATGCTGTGGGCCATACTTCAGCCCATTTTCAGAGGTTATCCAAATGAGATCAGCCTTTTTGTGGCTCTTGTTATTACTCCACCACTGGTCCTGTTTAAATCAATTCAGTTTCTCAAAAAAACAATGCTTTGATCCTTGATTTTATCAACTCCAGCCTCTTTTGTGTTTCTAATTTCCTCATCCCCCAACATTTCGTTTTCATCTTGGGCCAGCTGTTGTTTTCCAGCGCCTCCCTGTACTATGTGTAAGAAGTTTTCTACTCCAACCCTCAGCCTTGTAAAAATCCCTCTTTTCCTCTTTCCTCAACAAGTAATTCACAAAACTCAGCATAAAGGAACATTACACAAAACCCTATCTGGTGTCCACTGTCCAGCTTATTTCAGTTTATTGGCAGAAAACTATCCGAACCCTTTTGAACTTAGTCTCCAAAACAGATGCTGTGTTGGTGCCAAGTATGGTTTAAAGAATAAACTACTTGAATGTTATTTGACTGCTTGTTCCTATGAAAGATAGACAGGAATGCAACAGACTTGATAAACAGTATACTTAACTTAATGTCAAATGGTTTGGCCCTCCAGCTTCACTTATTGGAGAATTTGTTTTGACCAAGTTGACTTGGAACTTATCAAGGCAGTTTTGAGGTTTCTATATAAAGCAGCAACCTTTTGCTACTGATGAGTTGGGAATAGGCATTGGCTGATTTATTGTCTCGTTTTTATGACAATAAACACATTTTTCTCTGATTACCTCCCAGCATGCTTTGTGGAAAGATGCCAGAATTTTGGGGGCATGCAGCCAAAGTGTAACAATCATGGAAATCCCATTAGTACATGATTTATACCTACTAGAGCAGCATGTTATGGAAAAATATCGGATTGAAATTTCTCTGATAGACATAATGCAATGTGGCATGCAATGGCTTATTTTTGCTTTAGGGCTTTAAAATATTTACCAATAGGTGGTTAAATTCTGCTACTACAGTATATTATGGAAAAATTGTGTACAAAGGAATGAATGTTTTTCCAAACTAGTAGTACGTATTATTAACAGCAGTATTTTATTTTATTTACAGTTTTCAGTGGGAATTCCAATTAAGTACACTGCATACTGAATAAAATCTTTGTGATATGCAAAACATTTAACAAATATTCAGTTTAATAAATAAAACATAGAAACAGCACAAAAGATGTCCCTTATTTTTTAGAAAAACTTTTGCAAAATCCATACGTATCTATCTAAATATCTAGCATGGTACTTCAGAGTAGGGTCTATGTTGACACTGCAAAAACTTACATAGAATGGGTAATTTTATTGCAAGTATCCACTGTGCACAGGCTGTATGCTTACATTTAAAATAAAAGGACATATTCTTAGTATTAAAAATTAAATTAAAAATTATATGCTTTGCTGTCAAAGCCTTGAATATTATGATCTGTGATCACATGAATTCATTACATTGTTCTGCTACCTACTAAACCCTAAAACTCTGCTTCACTGTAACTGCCGTATGTTTCGATGTGTATCAGGTTTTTCGCTCGCTGTTTGTTCAAGATGTCAAGTCACAATCCTTTGTTGAGGCTGGAGCAGCGAGCGGCCGAGGCTGACCAGATCATCGAGTACCTCAAACAGCAAGTCCAGCTGCTAAAGGAGAAAGCCAGTAAGACAGGACATATTACACGTTACTCCCATTAAAAAAAAAAATCCCTCAGTTTGTCAGGAACCAGTTCATTGTGAGTCTTACAAAGTCTGTACAGTCAGTACACAATCTCAAATGATTTCCTTTGTTATATATGTTCAATTTATAAAAGTTCTCATAAAAAAGTTGTATATTGTAATTATGAAATGTAATTCTATCTAAAGCACCTGTGACAAAAAAACTCTGAAATGCACATTGTCCAATAAAATTTGATGGCGTGTGGACAGTATTTTGACAGATACAATTTTGGCAAAAACAAAAATGGCTCTTAAAACAGGAGCCAAAGTGGCCAATAAATCTAACATTTCTTGAGACAAGATCGAAAACTCAATTTAGTTCCTTTTTTAAACAAGCCTTCCAGCCTTCCACCTTCCAGCAGTGCAGAAAGAGATGAGGTTGAGTTATTGTTTGCCAATATGTACATTATTTTTGAATTAATGTGCATTTTTACTGAAACTGCTCATAGTCATATATTTCTTATGTAACATAAAAATATGTCGACTTATTTCTATGTACAACGTGTCTATCCCTAAAACATGAGCTCCATTTTCACCTTAACATGCCATAAGTGAAAAATATCCCTAAATAGGGAGATAGTGGTAACTGTAATTTAAGACTTCTTCTTTTCATATACAGTATAAAACTGCTCATAATTCCAGGTTAGTGGTTAGTTTAATGGTGAGATTAACTACAAAATGTGTTGATTTCATTGGGCTACATATTTCACGAGACAACATGATAACTAGATGTGAAACAGTATACCGGCGCCTGCAGATTATCTTGTGGTACCACCAGTAAAACAAAGTTGCTCTGAAGTCCTAAAATGTCTTGCTAGATGGTGAAATTCCACTCCGGTGCTGAGCAGTAACAGGAATTTGCGTTTTCTGCAGTCATCCAGGCCAATGTCAGAGAAGAAAAGAAGCTGATGGTGGAGAATGCCAAACTGAAGAATGACGTAGAGGAACTGAAAAAACAGCTGCTGGAGAAAGAGAAGAAGAGAGGAGGTATGTTCGATCTGATTCCCAGCAAAGACATCCTTCTGACAGCCATTTTTTCTTTGTTTGTTTCATGTTTTTAGCTTTTGCATCTTGTCTGAGAAGAAGCCGTGTGTGCCTGACTTGGGAACATTAGATGTCAGTTGTTGCTCATTAGAGCATTGTTTGGTTTGTGCTATCAATGATAGCATCTATTCTCGCCTCAGACCATTATAACCAGATCTCTTTTGTTTTTGTTGTTTTTTTTTTTTTTNTTTTTTTTTTTTTTGTTTTTTTCAAAGAAACTATTCAAGAATATAGAGTGATGGGGACAACGTGTCTGTCAGCTATTGTGCCTCTTGACATGAGTTGACATTCAAGGGGAAACATGGCTCAGATCATTAACACACGTGTAATGTTTTCCAGAAAGACGATGCAGGAAAAAAGGACTGGAAGAAATAAGCTATTTAACCCCTCAAAAAAAAAAAAAAAAAAAAAATCAACATGTTAGTGTTGGAACACTCGAGGAATGCATTATATATTTCCAACACTGTTTTTCCACATTGCGTCTGATCTTGAAGTTTATTTTTGGAGTTTCTTTTCAATGACTTTAAGGTGCCACAAAATGGCTTGATCAAAGTGTGGATAAGTGTGGAGCTTTGAAAAGGAATTCAGCCAATTTTGCTGATTTTTGAGATGAGAAAATGATTCATAATAGTGTCTTGAGGAAAAAAGAAGCGTGCAGCCAAAGAATGAAAACGGCGACAAGTGAAGTTCAGCGTAAAGTTTTTCACATTATCAAAGGCATTTCAAAGGTTAATGCCCATAATTTCAAGGTAACCTAGAAAGGTCACAATCTCAGGTTCTAACATATAATTAAGGTAATTAAAAGCATTATGGTGACCGTGGTGTGCCAGCAAACCAATGTTTGTCAGACGCAGGTTCTAGATTTTGTAGGCGCAAACATCAGGCGCCTGAAATGATGGGTTATTTTTTGTGGAGAGTTATTGTCATTGTTCACTACTTTATGGCTCCATTTTCTTGTTTTCATCAACTTAGAAACTGTGTTATTTTCCCATCAAAACTGTTTGCATCAGGAGGCCAGTCCTCCCACTGGATGTATAAACAAAACTCTCTGTATTCTTTCATTGAATTATGTTGCTGCATCAAACTGTGTGTGTGAAAATGGAGAACAATGTATTATGATTATTTATACTATAAATGTTCTCTATCATAGCAATGCTGCTATGCTCATATTTTTTTTTCTTTCATGCAAGATATTTGTCTTATCAATCATCAGCGATAGGTCATTCAGATAAACCTTTCATCCATTAAATTCTTTCTTTCTTCTGACCTTTTGCCTCTGCCCTTCCTGTAGTCCGAGATGTGGCCATGCCATCAGGTGAGACCAGTGCTGAGACCTGTTCCAAGCCCATTCCTCCTGCACCCTTGGGCCCAGCACCCTCTACCTCCCCTGCTGTGGCTGTCCAGAGCCCCCCTCCCAAAGATGAGGGTAAAAAGAAGAAGCCGGAAAAAAAAGGTAATAGCAAGAGAAGCAAATATGACAGATCGCATGGTTGTATAATGACTCCTTTGATGTTTTCATGCTCATTAGATTACTTTTCAAAGCTAAAATTGTTTGGAGATGTCTTATAACATTTGTATCATTTGTTCATACCTTGCTATTATTAGAGCGATGAAAATAAGTGCTTACGTGTCACAGCCAAGGAATTATTTGTTCCTCACAGTATTTCTTTTTTTTTTTGGACTTGAGCTGCCGTTTGAGATCCAGTTTTTCCATCAGTGGTTGGCTGGATGTGGCTCTCTCTGCTTCAGAAATCATTTAAAATTCTCCTAACACATTTCTCCGTCTGAAATTCTAATATCAGGCGATAATGGATGGACAGCAGAGATGTCTGCCTCCTAGCAGATCCAAGTTTGTACTCTGAAAACCTCAGTGGAAATATGATCAGTAAAGTTACATTTGTTATGGAGCTGCAGAATATTTTTGGTGGATTGTATAATTTATAACCTACATTTGTGATAAGAGGGATCATCTCTTAATGTCACCAGTAATTAAAACCAATTCAGACTTTGATTTAATGCTAATATTGCATGGATGACGGTCAGCCTAAGGGTGAGGTTAGATCCAAATATAAAACATAAGTATCAATATTGTAGTGATTATATATTTATGTCAAAAAGATGTCATTTAAGAAATTTTATATTACAAAACAAGGAAAACAAGCTACTCTTGCAGTAAATCACTTAAAATTTATTTCATCCATTTCACCAATACCATGTCTATACTAATTACACCATCATGCACGATTGGGAATAAGCAGTACTGGGTTCATTTATGGGGTTATAATTCAGAGAGAAAGCAAAAAGCTTTTAGACATTCACAGTTTCATTGCTGTCTCTTTTCTTAGGTCCAGATGTCAGAGAGATGTCACACTCTTGATAAACTGTTGTCATATGTATTAAATCCTTTGTTACTTCAGCCTTTAACGTAGCTACATTTGCACTTCATTCAAACAGTCATCGCCTGATTTTCTACAAACCCATCTGTAAGCACAAAGGAGTGCGGTTAATGTTACATGGTTACGCTGTCACCACAATAGGGCAAAGATTTCATAGGGGAGAAATGTTGAATATTATCCAAAGGCAAGGATTGGAATTCATATTCTTCTGAGCTGGTGTGGACCCAGAGGAATGATTAAAGACTCTGTAATCATTTGATCAGCAGAATCCACTGGAATGACTGTGTGTTAGCAAACCAGCCCACTCAGTGAAAGGTACTTTGTCTTTCTGGAGCAAATATCTGCTATTCTGCTCTGTCGCTGGATCATTTAGCACTCAACTTCATCCAAAACTGGGTATTTATATTGTTACTTAGTAAATGCACACATCTCATATCCCTGGGGAATTATGGGAAACTTTTTATTCACTGATGCGATTGCTTGAAATCCATGACGCCCTGAGGTCTGTCATTGGTGGCCTTTGTTTTCATTTTTGGAGGAAATTAAATCAGATCACAGACTGAAGCCCAGCATTGTTTCCAGTATGATTTTTTTTTTTTTTTTTTTTTTTTTTTTTGGGGTAATGGCTCCCCTTGGAAAAGCACCAGTTGGCTGAAATAATCTCAATGGCTTTGAAAAGTTATTTTCTGCTGTGTACATTTACTGAAATATAAAAACCTCAAACTCCTCTCTTCAGGAAAAACTTCTTTAAAGCCTATGAATAGCTACTGCCTGATTTGGCTGAAAACACACAACACCAAACACATTGTTATATTATATACATTTTTTTCTAACAGAGCAAAGAACATGAAAAGATACTAAATGATTTACACTTTGTGTTTGTGTGTGAGATGACAGTATGACAGTATTTGCCTTTCTTGATGCCAGGAGGAGAGAAAGCAGAGAAGAAACAGGAAGCCTCCAGCCAAGATGATGCCAAGGTGGATGTGTCTCGTCTGGACCTACGTGTTGGATGCATAATCTCAGCCATAAAGCATCCAGATGCCGACAGTCTCTATGTGGAGCAGGTCGACGTGGGAGAAGCAGCTCCCAGGACAGTTGTCAGCGGGCTGGTCAAGCACATACCTCTGGATCAGGTACAACATTATTCTTGCAAACCAGTCCCCTTGTACTTGTACCTTTGTTTAGGCCTTTTTCTTCAAATATATTAAGTATTAATTTCCATTTTGAGGCCCTTCAGACGAGGGAAGTTTTGGAAATATCACTGAATGTTTAATGGTGAAAAGCTTGTAGACACCTGAAGGAAATATACCTACCACCTGCCCAGAAGTTGGCTTACTGTAATGTCTGCTTTTGAATGAGGCATACCAAAGATGTTAATACATATTTGATTTTAATTCTAGCTATAAAATGCCTCTCACACTTATTTCAAAGTTATTTTCACTAGATGCACAAACAGTGTTTGTGCTGTATGGGTCAGTGGCTCACTGTGGTCCTAATTACAATTTATTAGGCCTTTTCATGTGATTCACTGCTTAGGTTGACTCTGCTAAACGATCTAGTTAACACAAGATTATACGATAGTGATTTGAGGATCTGCATAGAACTTTGGTTTTTATTTATCTTATACAGAGATGGATGGACTTATGTTTGGTTGTGGTATGTGTATGTAATACTTTTAACTTATTTTTGTGGTCCGGTATTTTTGAGTTTGTCTCTTCACATACTTAGAGCAGGAATCTTTTGTTTACTGTATTACACTTCTGTATTACACTTCTTTATATCGGCAGTGTAGTACATTGTTCAAATGGAAGATACAGCATATTCAAAAATGTCATTCTGCTTTTTTGTGCACACAGACAAATATTACACTTTAGCTCCTTAAAACTAGTGGCAATGATGATGGCTTTTTTTTTTTTTTTTTTTTTTTTTTTTGGGCGGGGGGGGCGGCCTTGTTCAGAGCTCAAGACCAGATAGAAAGGCTATTTAGGCTCTTCTTATGAAGCTATAGTTGCCTAACAGTTGATTGAATCAGTCCATTGCACAGAGAGCTAATAAATCTGAAATCCAATTCCTGTTTAGCTTAATTCTTGTTTATACTAGTCATTATCCATTTCTGTCAAGCAAAGAGAGAGTAAAATATCTGATGAAATATACTGTGTTTTGGGGAGCTCTCTCGATTGCTTTTAGTCCTAAAATGAATATTTGGCACATTTTGAAATATAATCCTGAGACAGGCTAACCATAAAATAACTGTGAAGACAAGTGTCTGCCAGTAGGCTACATTTAAAACATTACTTCAGTTGGAGTCTGTGTAAATACTGTTGCAAAACATCCACATGCTACCCCTGGCTTGCAAAAACTGCCTAGAGATGAAAAATGAAAGCTACCACCGAATCCCCTTCAAAGGAGTCCAACATAACAAGATGAGTGAATTCAGATTTCTTATTTATGTAGCAGATCCTTAAAGGATGTCTCTCAAAGAAAGGTATGATTATTTTCTCAGTTTTGGCCTCCATCTTCAGGAGAGGATTTCTCTTCCTTTCAGCTTTTGGCAGAACGTTCCTCTGGCCTTCTTTAAATTTTGGTAAACCACAGAGGTTTATAAGCTTAAACTTATGACGTTTTGTGTATGCTCTGTTTGGATTATGAAATGGGGCATACAAACCATATACCCTCAAACAAAGTCATTTTGAATTAAGAGGTTGGATTTGGCCATGTTATGTGAATTGGATTATGAAATTGTAAGTCCTGCACCCATTCTAGACCACAAACCAGTATAAGTTTTTTTCTTAAATTGGTTATTATTGTTATTTATTTTTATTTTTTTTTTCACGTTCTACATATCCTGTATGGTACATGTGGGCTGCTTTTGTAATTCATGTTTTGTCCCCCATACAGATGCAGAATCGCATGGCAGTCCTGATGTGTAACCTGAAGCCAGCTAAGATGAGAGGTGTGGTGTCCCAGGCCATGGTTATGTGTGCCAGCTCACCAGACAAGATTGAAATCCTTGACCCTCCAAGTGGAGCAGAACCTGGGGACAGAATTACTTTCCAAGGCTTCCCAGGTACTATTAACCAGCTACTATGCCTCCCCAGTAAAGTTCAACTCTCACTGAACAACCATTAGCATTACATAACCATTAGCATAAAGCTTAAAGGCTTTAACCTGTGACAGGAATGCCTTCTACCTGCTTCAGACACTCAGTATGTTTACATGCATGTTACAAATTTGATTCTGCTCCAATTAAGGAAATAAATCTTTTTTTTTTCCCCCCCTAAAGTGTAAACACCATAATCAAGCTAATATCAGCATATACAGTAATGACATTGAAGTATGCATAACAGACTTGATTGTGGAATTGTCAATCGATTTACTCAAGCATGGTAACAATCAGTTTATATTCAGCATAAACTATCTCTCATGCATTTCCTCATCTGGCGTGCTGATTAAGCAGCAACTCATTTATATTTGGCGAATGACAGAATCCTATTAATTCCATCCATGTATACATCTTATTTCACATTTTTGCTTGGATCACAGCACAGACAGAAATTGGAGTATAGTGTGCAGGTACACATACTGATTTTGGCGACTCATACATGAGTGAGTGATTTGTCAATAACTTCCAGTGAGTTAATCCCGTTGAAAGAAGTTACCAGCCTCCTATCCACAAAATGTCTCTGTCTTGATTAAATGAAGGGTGTCATTGAATTTTCTTCCTGCCAGAAACAAAACTGGAGTTAAACTTTCATTCAGCTGAAGACACCAGTCATTATGCTTCCTCAGACCCCACTGAAAGCTCTCATTGAAGGACCCCAAATTTCTGTTTGATAGTGGCTAAATGGCCTGTAACTGCTGATTTGACAGGCTAATCAGTGCTAGTGGGGGGAATGTAACCTACATTTTTTTCATACTGTGTAGGAAAAATAAATGTCTCAAATGTCCTGTTAAGTTCTAACACTTTAAATGTGTTTAGAAAAGGTCGTATGTATCCTAATCTCCTTTAATTAAGGTATTAGCTAGACCGTAAGAGACAAGCCCCTTATTGTGAAGTATTCCAAACATCTTTCCACTGAATGTGGCCTGATGAGCAGTTAAATCACAAACAACTGCCAGCAGGCCTGTGTGAATGTGATTAAAGTGTCTTGTCCCAAAGCTAATGCATTTGTTATCACAGTTGGTAAAGCTAAATTTTTGTGGTGAGAGGAGGTTTAGTCGTGTTATTCATGTATTTGTTTTTGGAGAACAATAACCAAATTGGGAGTTCCCTGTGGTAGGAGTGAAGTGGAGGATATGATGAGGGAAGTACCCACAGCCCAACTGCCCATCAGCATAAGCTTTCATCTCTGTTGTATCCATGTCCCAAACCTTCCTCAAGCTGTTTCTTTCATGAGTCAGTCCATGAGCCAGAACCATTTCTGTGGATGCTCCTTCAATCGCAGCCACATTCACGTCATCTGCTGAAAACTTTGGGCACCAGAGAACCAAAGGGGAGAGGACCAAAGCAAAGCTGGGATTCTTTGATGAGAAGAATGATGACTTGCCATGGTGTTGAGTTTTTAGTAGTTTACAACAATATGGTACAATTCAAGTTTGTTTTTAAAAGTTTATTTAGAATGGAAAACAAGGGGTGAAAGTTTGTTTCTTTCCTGTTTCCCTCTTTTTTCTACCATCATCGCCCATAGTGTAAAGGCAATTACAGCCAATCCATTGCTGTGTGAGTGCATGTTTGTAATTGCTCCCATTTTCCAAGCTAATGGGGTCCAGTATTTCTACTCAAACATAAGAGTGTGCCTAAGTTGCTCATCAAAACCTCCTTTATGCGATCAAAAGTAATTGTTGCCACTCTTGTGTTGTAAATTAGGGGAAATTGCAGCCTTGGGAAATGAAACACATTTTGTGTCCTCATACCCAAAGATGCTGAAAAAGAAAACGTTGACACCCAACAGAAGCCAGCTAGTGCTGATTATAAATTTTCACAAATGCCAGACAACATCAAAACAAAGCCATCATGAAATTATTTTAATTGTTTTCTCTGGATGATATGTTTTCCTCCTGAGATTTCATTTCTGTATGTTTTGAATTAAGGGCAGCGAAATGGTTCAGTTTTAAATGGTAAGTGCTTGTATATAATGAACATCTATCCACAATTAATGTAGGAGAAATAGAATTAGAAATTGGCTCAATAAGTTAGGACTATGATGGTTGGACATTTAATTCAACATTTGTTGGCTTACGCATTTGCTTTTATTACACAGATAGTAGTATGCTGAATATAATAAATCATGAAAGACATGGCATACCACCAAAAGTTTTGTGTATTGTACATATACAGTACTGTGTAGGCATGTATAAAAGTGAAGATGCTTTCACAATAACTGAAAAATTTCTACATGTCAAACTAATTAAATATATACCTGTAGAGTAAAATTTCCAGCTGGCATATAAATGCAGAAAACATTACCTTAGCCCTGTACTGTATATACAGTCGCACTGGATCCAAAATCATGTATTGGTAATGCTTTTGTGAAGATGGAGGAAGTTCTCTTCTATCAAACTGTCTTCTTGATTGCAGGGGAACCAGACAAAGAGCTGAACCCCAAAAAGAAGGTGTGGGAGCAGGTTCAGCCAGAACTATGCACAGATGGCCAGTGTGTTGCAACCTACAAAGGAGCTGCCTTTGAAGTCGTTGGCAAGGGAGTGTGCAAAGCCCAAACCATGAGCAACAGTGGAATCAAATAAAATAACAGAGCTGCCTTCAATTATGTTTATGAACCAAGCATCTTCAGTGATGATGATCATTATGTTGAGAACAGAACATATTGATGAATGGAAGTAAATGCTTTGAAGATGTACAATAAAAGATTTTGAAAGCGATTTGCACGCTTTAAAATGTGTCCAAAGAATCAGTTTTTGTTTAACCTCTAAAACAGAAGTTTTCATGGTCTGGGAAAACGTAATACAGTTAATCAATACAATGTTAATTTTCCAGCTTTTTCTCTTATCCTGTGGCACATTAGCTTGATTGTGCTTTCATTTTGAGGTTACAGTTCCAAAGGACTTCCTGGTCTTGAGCAGCCGTCACTGGTTTCCACTTCATCTAGTCTTGGGCATTTTAATGAGCACGAGATGAAACGGGATGTTATGTTACAAAGGCCAACAAAAACAGATCAGGTTGTTCTTTAGTTCTTAGCAGAGACTATTTAGATGGTAAGCTGCCCTCGGACTCAAATCTCCTGGCCCACTGTCATTATCTCAATCTTGACTTTGTGATGCCAGTGCCATTTGTTTTGTTTTATTGTCCCCTTGAAAGAAATGTCTACCCACCAATCTTTACTCAAGGAAGTATCAGACTACACAAAAGAAACAGAGAGCTTTGCACCAAAGCCTCTAATGTTACGTCAACAGTAATTAAGGCCATCCACACTGCAAAACATCTGTCATGGGTCAGAGCAGACCTTCCCACAGACTTGTCCTTACTACCCAAGCCTATTCTTTTAACTTCTCAAAAATTTATAAGGTCTTCGTGCTCATTTTCAGCCTCACATTTTTCTTAGATCTGTTTTTTTTTTTTTTTTTTTTTTTAATGGAGAAAAGCACTGTCTTACTGTCATGGAGCCTAAAATGTAGCTTAAAAATAAGGAGAACCTGGGGAGGCCAATATCATTACTTGTATTGCAGAGTCCAGCTAGCACTCAAACACCATGGTTACGCATCTGCCCATGCCTTGTGGTTCACTCTTTCGCAACCTATATGCCCTTTAAGTACACATAAACCTTTAGAGATCCTCGAGCAGGAAAACCTTTCATTTGTGTTTAAGGGAACATAGACGGTTCTAGTAAGTGACTTCCATGAAAGCCTATTCTCACCTAAACAACATTGTCCTGTCTGGGGTTTTTGTGACCACAAGAAGTATCACAAACAGAGAAAGTTCACTCCAGGATACTTCAGATCACATTTCCTTGAAGTTTCAGCTGCAATGGGTGCAAGGATTGCATGTAGTATGAGGAAGTCAGCTAATCTTCACACAGTATTAGCACATGCATCGCCCATATCTGACTGTATCATTTCAGTTTGCCTGATTATTCTCTGTTGAGATCCAGCATAATATGTAATTGTTGAACTGTAATTGTTGAACTACCAGTCGAGCTTTGATGTAGTAACACCAAGTAGTAATTGGGTCCATAATCAATAGATTTGCAATTAGCCGGTTTAAGTGTCGCATATGTTCTGTGATTAACTATAGATCAAAATCACCTTTCAACTGCAACGATTCCCTCTGTTGGAAACATATTTGTGCGTGTGTGTGTTTGGGTTCATCTGTAGGTGTTGCCAGATTGTTATTCCTTCATAGAGTTATTGTCCTATTTGTCCTCAATATGACCTGAGCATGTAGAAATATAACTCTTTTAGCTTTATTGAGATGGGCACAGCTACACCTTCAAATGACAGTATTTCCAGGAAAGAGAAGGACTGATTTTTATAAAAACATCAACACCTCTCTTGATTTGATGCAACACTGTCCATCTGAAAGCAGAAATTGGTGCACTGTAACAATGATTAACAGGCAGTCTTAATGCTATTTATTTTATTATTTTTTATGTGCAGAGTTTTGAGCTTCACTAAACAATGTCCCAAGAGCCAGAATGTCACAAAACAGTAGGGGACATAAGGAATATATTTCTCATTTCTGAAGCCAAGTAGTCAGCGGAAAGGTGTGAAAAGTCAAAGCTGTGGCAAGTCTTTTCTGATGGAATGTGAACTTCTGGGATAAAAGTCATGAGTCATACTGGACAATATAATATGCATTTCAGCATTTCAAGATTTGATTTGATGTGAATCAAGTAATCATGTGTTTCTTGATTACTTCAAGACTTTTTGGATGTGTGTGTACAGTGCTGTCAAATTGATAAATGTGTTGTTTTTTAAAAAATTTTCCTAACTATTTTAAAAAATGATGTATAAGCTGATGGTTCATTTTATTATGTTTGTTATGTAGCAATGAAATCCTCATACTCCAGTTGACTTGAACTTGTGTGACCTTATGGCTATATGCACCAGTATAATGTGCAATTTCAGTAGAAATATGCTGTAATTTGGTACAGTACAGGTTTATTGTAGCTCTCTAGTGAAACCTGATTGTTTATTCCAGACTTTCATTCCATATATTCAGAGTTTTGTTCCATATTCTCAGACTTTGAATGGCATGCCACTATCTATCTATCTATCTATCTATCTATCTATCTATCTATCTATCTTTCTATCTATATATATTACTCCCATTTACTATGACTGATCTGAAACCTGTTGCATGTATTCACTTTGGTCAACTGCACAGTAACATCAATATTTTTTTAAGTGCAAATATGACGTACATGTATGACAAAGGATTTCCACTTTGTTATCATTGAACTGTATCCTAGAGGGGATGCACTGAGGAAAAAGACATTTCAGAGGTAGAAATATTTAGCATATTTCGCATTTGTGTGGTGCCTGTGTTGATGGATTCTTCAGGTAAATCATCTGGTTCAACGTCTGTACTTCCAGTCACAGTCCCAAGGAATTAGAATAAACAAAAAAAAAATTTACCAATATGATGGGGCCATTTAGTTGTAATTAATGTTACAGCCGCAAACTCATAAAGAAATTCTCACTATAACCATTAGGGTTAGGTGACTAGCATACTTGATAAGCTTTTGTAAGAAAATTCCTGCAATTCAACCGATTGTTGATGCTATGGTGATATTTAACACAAAAGGCATTGATTCAGCTGTCCAAACTTTAAAAAATTCACAGGAGCAACAAAGTTAATAATAATAATATTGTTATAAATATTATGACAAACAGGATTTATTGATCAGTTTGCACTAGCATCATAGTATCTATTGAATTGGTAATTGTAAGCACAGACAATGTGAACAATGAATTTGAGACTTGAACATGGCTGTACTTTAATTTACTGAAAGTAGTATTTGTGACGTCCTCAACAAGGGGCACTCTAAAAATTAAAAAAATGTGCTTGTCATTAACAGCTCAAAGGATTGGGTATGTTGGAAATTTGAGAACTTTAAAGTTGTAAAATATAAATGGATTGGGGTGTGGTCTGAACACATTTTTTTGGTGTCATAAATCTAAATTAAGTGTCATAAGACCTAAATAAGGATGTCTTCACAAAATAATTCTTGAATAATCCATATGACACCGCCATCATGACAGATTTCATGTTAAGCTAATATTAATCTTTTAGCTAAGGCCTTAATCTATCACATTGCATTGCCACTTGTCACTATATTTTGTATTATTTACATATTTTTTTATTTGTTTTTCCTTGTTTTCTTTTGCTTGTTTGTTTTGAAGTTACTTTTACATGACATACCATAAGAAATCTGAAAGAAATCTCTAAATTGTACATATTAAATCTCAACAGCTGTTTAGAGATATACAAATGTAATTACCACATAAGGTTCACTGCGATAGACAGTATTACTTAATCATATCCTTAAAATGTTTCCAGACATTATTACACAATGGAAAAATTATCAAATGTAAGCCATCACAATTTGGATCCAATCGGCAGTAATAAAAGCTATCAAACTGAATAATCAACAGCTTTATTTCAGAAATGGCAGTAGATGGGCAGAAAGATGTTTTTGGTGGAAAATACTGTGTAGAGTGCTGAGGGAAAGTCAAACCTCTGTGGACATATTTTGGCTGTACTTGAAAGAGCTTCTCTTGCATGCTGCTCTGTGTGTGGCTTCATGCTTCACCAGTGTTCACAATGAACAAAATTATCCAAGCCTCTCTCTCTCTCTCTCTCTCTCTCTCTCTCTCTCTCTCGCAACTGGAGGAAATCTATTACCCATATTATGGCCCTGTTGGACAAGTTACATACAAGCCAACATTTCTGTATCAAATCTGACTGAAGCGAGTATTTTGATAGAAATTTGAAGAGGTATTAGCATTATATGAATTTCTCCACTTGCATGTAACCTCATTACTTTGACTTTTCTGTCAAAGGACCTTGATTCATGAGACGACCGCAGACATTACAGAATAAATAGGGTGAAAAGGACACAGATGTAGGCTCTCCTGGATCTGAGTCATATAGTCTGACAAGTCCAATATAAAGTGGGACATCCACACCACTGTAAACATAACCAAGGCCTATGTTTAATAGCTGCATAGATTAAATAAAATACTACATCCAAACTCAGACAAATAAAATCCAATCATTCTGTGCAATATTTTAATGCAATAAGTACAAAAAAAAAAAAAAGATTGACAGAAACTAAGGTACATAATGGAATATCAAATACATTGCCACAGGTATACTGCTGGTTAAATATGTCAACTTTTCTTTAGCTTGACTGAGTGAAGTAAGTAAGTAGGTAGGTAGGTAGGTAGGTAGGCAGGTAGATAGGTAGAGGGTCACTGTCTTTGGTGTTTCAGTGATAACCATTGAACATGAAAATTCATTATTCTGTCTGTGTTTCTTTTTTGTCATATGATTTGTTCACTTTGTATTAATAATTGTACAAATATCTAATAAAATATATATATATATATATATATATATATATATATATAT
>VXCM01001418.1:188238-236322 GCA_014773175.1 Lucifuga dentata | reverse complement strand
TTTTTTTTTTTTTTTTTTTTTTTTTTTTTTTTTTTTTTTTTTTAATTAATTATACCTCTGAGACACCTTGACAGTCGCCATGCTGACCACAGGAGGGCAGAACCCACCACTAAATTATCATCCCTACTATATAAAGAAAGGGCTGTTACATTTAATTGAAGCATAAATGTGCCTGACTTAGGTGACCTTTAATGCATAAATAGTTTTGTTCTCTTTGTTGACATTTAAGTCAATCTGAAGTGGCAGAAGGAAAATTTGACTAATGTAGAAACTTTCACTGCAACAGCAGAATGTCAGAGGATGCAGAAGAGGAGGAAGTATTATATGACTGTATAATTACCCTTTGCAGCAAACTGTTTTGTATGTGCTTATCTGATCCATTTGTGATACTGATCCATACAGGGCTGTTACATCTAGCCTTCTATTTCTTATCAATGTGCTAAGTGATGAAAGGTTATACTGAAAACAGAAATTTGAGTTAAAAAAAAAAAATCCTATCAGAGCAGAGTAAATAAGGATGTGGTTAGCCTTGTTAATTACTGGACGTTTCCAAAGAAGGAATGAAAAAGAAAAAGGCTGCCGAGACATGTGGTTTGAGTTGCAACCTTTAGTCTTATAAACTCGTTTGTCTCCACAGATCACAATTCAGCTTGGTTACCCATTTTAGACTAAAATTAAGATGCCTCAAAATTGACCCTGGACCAGTGTCAGTGGCAACAACATCCTCCTGTCCTGTTTGGGATCTAGTTTCTTGATGAGCTCATCCATCTTTCAGCAGTTAACAGGCCTGCAGAGACACTTCCAGCCAAAGAAGATAAGACAATCACTGATAGTCTCCAGTGGGACTCCAGAGGAGCTTCACCTTCTCAGACAACTCTGGCTTGTCTTAATTTTCCTGACACTTAATGAGTCAGTCTGAGTGTGTCTTTAGGCCCCTTGGAGGAGGAGGAGGGAAGTTCCCAGGGGGGAACTTTTGAGGTGAGGACCATAATTAGAACCAAACAAGGACAGCACTGTCCCCTGCATCCACAGGTGAAACCCAAGATAACAGGGGAGGGAGATGTGAATGAGCGCTTTTGGACAAATTAAGGCTTGAAGTTGAGACCCTTTACCTGTTTTGGTTTATGGCTTGTTGCCTGTTAAAGGGCCTACTTATAACACTATGCCAGATGCTGTCTATTTATATGCCACTGGTTAGAGTGATGGTTTCTTGGTTATGATGGTAGATGACAGGGAGAAGTGTGGGGTAAGGGTAATTTTATACCTACTGAACTGGTGAACACAATTATTTGATTTACAGCGTGAGAGTTGGACAAGGAGCTCTTGTTTCGCTGTGGTTGTTGTGTTATAATGTATTATTATTCTGAGAATGAGATCAGTTTTCCTTTCTAAGCTCTGTCAGGGATTTTTTTTTTTTTTTTTTTTTTAGGACAAAGTCCAACTCTCATAAAAGCAGATGTAGTCGTACACAGTCAATTACCATATGCAGACAAGTGATATAGTGATATTTCTGAAAGGCACCATATAATCCAGCTTTGTCTTGAATAACATGCAGTGCACTGAGCACAGCAGCTGTTTTAGGTATAAACAACGAAGACAGGCATTATTGGTGCCCACAGTCCTTAGTTGCCAGATTGGATATAATGTTCCTTTTTAATGCTTGTTGATTTGGTTTATTTGCCCACAGCATTTTGGGGAAAACCCCATTCATGGACAGGAGGGGAAGTAGGGTTTTGACATCCTGTGCTGAATCATTAAATAACTGCATATGTACACAATCAAACTACAAAGTAGACTGAGACCAGGCTAACCTTTTATATCCTAAAATATGCTGGCATGTCCTACAAACTGATCTTTCATCAATGTGGCTCAGCTGGATATTTTTGACATTAAGAGGAAGTCATGGAATTCATACTTTCACATAAAAATTATGTATCAAATAGTCCATATAGTTTTTCATTAATAATATTGTTACACATTGATGTATTCAGACACTGAGCAGGTGCTTCTATTTTAAATATTCCTGCTTTCTGACTGTGTACAGCTTAGCAGCTGTGACTCATGCAAACATGCTCCACCAAAGAAGCAAAGAACCATTCACACAAGCTCTGTATCACTCTCGAAACATAACATCAGACAATGGAAATACTGACGGGAATGACTTCAGTGTCTCCTATAGTCAGACCAAAGGATTGAACTCCAGACCCTCCAACACACTTCAACTGCTACATGCTGCTGACTCACCCAGTGTGTGTGTGTATGCGCGTGCATGCGTGTGCTGGTTACAAAAGCAGCAGCCAAGAGGGGCACGGTGGGCTCTGATGACACTGCTGTGTGGAAAAACACTTGGGCTATGACTCCTGTTCCCTACTGAAGCTAGACTCACTTCTACCATAAGGAATACAGTCATCACTGGCTGCATTACAGTCATTTTTTATCACTAATAGACTGTAATGTACCATGGGAGTGCTACATCTGTTTTATACTTTGCGTTCAAAGTTGGCCTTAATTGGCTTGATGCTGGTGCCCTAAACTACCAGAATTCCTCAATTAACTACAGTGCAACCATGTAATTTCGGTCTTAATGTGATAAATCTGTAACTCAGTGCAACCGGAATCCCATATAGTGACCAGTTTAAACCCCTGTCAGTCAGTCTGTGGTGTTATCATCAAGCAGTTGATGGAGAGATATGCTCAGTGTCATGTAGGAATATAAAGCCATCCACTCCACTGATCTTATCTCACAGGAGGCCTCAGATTATGTTACAGGAGTAAACAAAAAAGTCACTGAGATAAATGGAGCTCCATACAGACTCATTCCTCCACACAATGACAAAGACATGCAAATCATCTCCCCTGATAAACAGTCTATTAGTCTGTATATCCATCAGATATACATAAATTGTGCTTAGCAAGTCGATTCTAAACCAAATGCATCAGGTTTTGCTTGGAAAGGGGAATAGTTCTCATCCAGTTTGAGCTTCAGAGTGTTTTTTTCAAGGATGTTTAAAGAAATGGATTAATGGCACCTTGAGGAAAATTATTAACACGATGCATGTTGAATAAATGTTTAGGATTATGTAACTGATGAAAGACAGCCATTTAAAAATGAGCTGTCCAATGTGCTGAATCCCAAGAGAACAGCAAGAGGCAATATACGTATACTGTACAGTATCCCATCACATTATCTTCAGCCTGATAAAGAAAAATTATCACCACTTTTTTGTACAACTAAATGAACATTATGTTTGCCTATTTATGTGATCATACTCTATATTGTATGTGTTTGCTTGTTCTTTTGTTTATTACTTAAACTCCTTAACGTAGGAAATAAGCTTTAGTCATGATACATATGTATTTTGTGTCTATAGGCTCTTTGTGTGAGAACAATGGATTGCAAGGGAATCCTGCTTTTTTCTCATAGTGGAACACTGAAAGGATGTCCACTAAAGAATCACATCAGCCTGTCCCATAGAGACGCTTAGATAAACACACAGCTAAAATAGAAGGGTGTCAGGTTGCACCAAGAGGTATTGGTAAGATAAAGAAAAGCAAAATGCATTGTGAACGCATTGTGGTCGCTCTATTTTCTATTCCAGGTTAAAAAAAAATTTTTTCCCCCTTTGCAGATCGGACACCCATAATTTCTCAAACAAACACAAAACAACATCCTTTAAAGCCTCAAAAGAAAAGCCTGGAGACCTGATATAATAATTGGAGTTGGGTGAGTATATTGGGTTTGTCTCAGGAGTCAGTCATGCCCTGAGGAGACAGCTGGACCAAGGAAGCTTTTGGAAGGGGTCTTTGGCCAAGCGTATCAGTTGATGGTCAATGGGGTCATGACATGAAAAAGAAACTATGAAAAGTTAGGGGTCAGTTACAACAACTGTCATCACATAGGCTTTTCTAGACATTTCACCTGAGGACTCAGTGGATAGTCAGACTGCCACTGACTGATGGTTGAATCAATGTTTGAATCACTGAACACTGCATTCCAGCATGAATTTTACATCTGGGCTGCTTATTTCGGCTAACTGTCAAGTAACTGCCATGCAGACTTTGATTAAATCCAACAATTATGTATTATGTTTCCTGTTTTGTTAAACAAGACAAAAGTGGACAGCATATTTTTGGCTCTACTTTATAGATTAATATAAAAAGTTCTTTAAAGGCATTAGGAATTAGTTTAATGAAATTTCCCCTCCATGATTCATGAGCCACCCACTAGGATTTAAAATCAAGAGTCAAGCAGCCATTCACTGTGGTCAGATGATTTTGTGGGGTAGACATGTTCATTTAAGCCTTGTGAACCCCTAAAAATTCTCATAAAATATTATTTTCTTTTTATCTTTAACAAAAGACCCTTGGAAGGTGATGGCCCCAGAGTGTCTCGCATGTAAATTTTATCACGTTTTAGTGTTTTGCAGTGATTACAAGCAACTTACAGATAATATAATAAGTGATACTGTATCACTTGTATGTGTGGCCAGAATTTTTTTGCTGGAGGTGCAAAGGGGGAATTTTAGAATACTGAAGGGGCGCTAATGAAATTTAGACATCCATGCAGATCACATAGTCCAGGCAGACTATGGGTTGCTTTGAAGTTTAGATCGGCGTCATTATGCTAATAATGTTTCAGCCAGCAGTTTTAGATACAGTAGGTCATTGCAACTACAAAAGTCATGCAGTGCACTGATCCAGTTTATCTCACACATTCAAAATAAAAAGACCACTTCATACCCTTTACATCAAAACAGGAACACTGCCACATCATGACATATAGACACTGCTTAGTGCCTAAACATCCCACCTGTAGCATAATAAATTGTAACACACACTTTCAGCATGACATGATATACCGCATCTACAATATAAAAAAGCCATTTGAGGAAAAACTGCCAACTCATTACATTTATCTGTTTAAACTTTCAGTCTTAAAAAAATAACTGGAATGGTACTTATTTGGGTTTTAGTGTTTACTATGAAAATTAAAAATTGTAAGGAAATCTTTAGAGGGGCTGCGCTGGTGTTTACGAATTCCAGGAGGTGCTATAGCCCAGACAAGACCCACCATAGCGCCACCTATGCTTTCTGCCATTTTGAAGACAATTCCAGACTTCTAAAAGCTCGAATGAAAAATATTCCTTCCACTGTGCAATAAAATATAAATTTTACCTCTTTTACAAGAGGAGACTTTTCATTCAACAGAACAAATGATGAACAGGACATGAGTTATCTCCTTCCTCCTCTTGTACCATGCTTGTAAAAATATGATTTATCATATATAAAAATATAACAAAATAAAATGAATATAGATAAAATGAAATTGTGAAACATTCTAGCTAGCTACAAGACAAGCAAAGAGATACAGTATGTGACATCCGCTTGTCATCTGTGAAGAAATAATGTTGCAGCTTGTGAAATCGGTTAACAACTGACTTTACTGTGCAGCAGATGGAGCATTTCACATTCCAGCTTGATAGAAGAGTCTTTGAGGAGTCTTGAAATGTCTTCAAAACAGCAGTATGTGTTGACAAATGACCTGCTGGATTTTCCAAAGTTTGGCTTGTGCAGCTTATATTTGTGACTTGCATGTAATCAGTGCAGGAAAGGAGAGGATAAACTTTCACAAGAAAGCAAGTGATAGATTTTGGAAAGCCAAAAAAAATAAAAAAATAAAAAAATAAAAGTTCAAGTATATTCAAAACACTAACTCTTAATGCAATACTACAAGCGTGTGATTGAGATGAGATTTTTATACAGATGTTTGGGTTCACAATCACATAATATGTAATACAGCATGATCATATGAACAATAGAATGCGAAAGATCAGTAGTTGATCAGACATTGACATTCATCCTTATGTGGATGCTGATAAATTCTGTGGAAAAACAATTCAGCACTGTATAGAATTACATTAGTCAGAACCTTTTTGCTACACATTTTCCAAAATCACTGAAGCCAGCTTAACTTTCTGAAATATTTGATTATGTGGGATCAACATGGTTTTATTGGTAACAATTTACACTAGAAATAGGCAGATATTGTTGCAATCATATATAGTCTTTAATACCATTTTATACGTTTTATCTTCATGTGATCTGATTTTAGCAAAGCTAGAAAGACAACAGGCTTTCATCAAGTCTTATTTTGCTGATACAGATGAGTACTGGTGATGACAATGGAGAGAACCCAAATTTGTGAACATCCCGACAGTCACAGTGTGATTTGTGTCAGAGTGGATTTTCTCTGTGTCATACAAAGGCTGCAACAAAACCAAACACGTGTTCCATAATTGAGTACTTCAACTGTACCAAAACTGAGTTTATTTTAGATGGAGGCAAATTTTTTATCCCCAGCAGGCCTTTATCAGGATGCCATGAAAGAGATACTCTATCTGCACATTCTCTATGTATAATCTTGCAGTTTCTGACTCAAGTGTAATCAACTGTCAGGTACACTGTGCCAAAGGAAAGGAAAACAATCATCATACATGGTTGGGTAGAGTTACTATGGGAAAATACCAAAGCTCATTAATTATATACAGAGATTCCTACATAAGAGAAATACTTAATTTCACCTTTTTCCAAACTAAACACATAACGACTCCATCATATGAACTGTTTCAGTCTCATTAATCACTCAGATCTAATGGGCAATAAAGTGTTAAACCTACCAACCCTAAAGTCACGTGTGAAGGTGTTTTCCCAATAACCACACAACGCTGTGCTTGTGTGGCCACCTTTTATAGAAACTTTTATTTTAAACACATGGATATATTACATGGTGCACTATCATCATTTATAAGTAACACATCTTACCACATCCTTAATAAAGTCTTTGGGAAAACAATGCTGTTAATTCATTGTGACAGTGTAGACCAGGATTTCTGCTAGAGGATCGTTTCACCTGCCAAGGACTACATCATTCCTGCAACAGCACTCTGACCACTTACTTTGATGAACTGGATAAAAAGATAATTTCTGGTGCTGTACCACAGAATGTCACATTCTAATACATTTGAAGCTTGCTTCAAATGTATTAGCTTTTACAAGCTTTGATTTAGCAAAATGTCACTAAAAATGATAAAGTCAATAAGTGTGTTTACATGCACATTCACTTCAATTATACTCCAATTAAGGCAATAATATTTATTTTTAAATGTCATGTAAACAACATAATTAGAATGAAATTGGCATTAATTGATGTAAGATTACTCCAAATAACAGACCTAGATAATATGACTGTAAAACCTTTTTTTTTTTTTTTTTTNAAAAAAAAAAAAAAAAAAAAAAAAAAAAAAAATCCAAGTACAATGTGCATGTGAACATACTGAGTATTTCTAAAAGTTTAAAGCTGAGACCAGAGGTACTGTATGACTAAATAAAAAGTGTGCTACAGCAGACAAGAACTGATTTTTAACTGCTCCTGAATAACAGTACAGAAGTGATTGCAGACATCTGAGTGAAGCAATATGTTAGACTATAAATGGAGCCTGAATACTTCAAACAGCCTCTCTTTGTATAGCCATTTGGGCATATCAGGGGACTACTGCTTATTGCGCTGAGTTCAAACACAGCCAGACCCCTACCGGTAGAGCTCAGATCAGTATAAATCTCTATTTGATATGTGTCATGACCTCTGATGATGCATGAAGACACTCACTGTCTCCAGATAGACAGGAGAAAATATATAACTACACAAAAGATATCAAGAAGACTAATGAAACCACATGAGCCAAGTTTTATGGTACCTGGTGCATATTTTATAGTTGCATATTTTGAGGTCCATTAATCTGAAAGCATATCACCTTTGATGGTTGAATTGTCCCTTTTTTAAGATGTTGGCTGATAAAAACCATTGTGGCAACGATAAATAAAAACCAAATGATAAAATTAAAACATGAAAATAGAAATTGAACATTTAAAGTTTTCCACAAGCCCACACAGCATATCACACCCTATCAGTTATGGTAAATCAATGTGGGTGGTAGCAGTTAATCAAGAAGTGAGTGAAATGCCACCTTGAGTGAGAAAACATCCCAGTAAGATGTTGATAAATGATGGATTGACAGCAAGTTTTGCAGTTGTGCGTGCATTCATGTGTACATTTGTGTGTGTGTGTGTGTGTAGACTGGAGGGATCTGACTGGTGGGCTGTTCCACAGTGTTCACATGGACTGCTGTAAAATGAAATTGGAAGCCACGTAAGGCTATGGGCAGCCAAAGGTCCCATTTGTGCATGTAAGTTTGTGTGTGTGTGTGTGTGTGTGTGTGTGTGTGTGTGTGTGTGCACGCGCGCACGCTGTCTATTCAAGTAGAGGAAGAGATGGGAGGGGGAGCTGTCTTTTTAAATAGCCAGAGAGAGGAAGGATGTCTCCAGCCTTCACTCTGGCGTCCCTTTGTTGTTCATGAAAACAAAACAAAGAGAGGAGGACAAGGGGAGAAGGAGAAAAAAGAAAAAAGCATGAGGGAGAAGGGGAGGGAAGGACAGAGGGAGGGAGAGGGAAAACATAAAGTTTGAGCTAGTCACTGACAACAATGCAGTCTGCTGTGTGACAGAGACATGATGTCACATTAGTGGAGTCCCTGGTGTGGGGGTGGGAGGATGAGCGAGCTGGGTGGNCAGAGACATGATGTCACATTAGTGGAGTCCCTGGTGTGGGGGTGGGAGGATGAGCGAGCTGGGTGGGGCCATACCTCTGTCCTCCCTCTCCCCATGTGTATCTCTGACTTTTTTTAACGAATGAACCTTGGGAAGCATAATGGGCTAGGCTCGCAGCTCCACTTCCGCACACCCGTCATTTGAAACAGTGAGATTTCCAGGTCGTTCATTCATGGCCTGGTCCCTACTGAGCACGCTGCTTAGAGAGAGTGAGGGAAGCCTGGTAAAAGATCGCCCTCAAGGGACACGGGGCGAGAGAGTGTGTGTCTGNGAGAGAGTGTGTGTGTGTGTGTGTGTGTGTGTGTGTGTGTGTGTGTGGTAGGGGAGGTTGGAAGATTGTTGGTGAAGACAAAAAAGAGAGGAAGCATATGTTTTGTGAAAGAACTCAACAATATAAATGGCCCCAATGTGCATCATGTTCACTTTACGTGCAGCGGTTCATGGTCTTGTGTTTTCACATGAATGCAAAGACTGAGTTGGGATCACACGTGATTTACGCTGCACTGTCTAACTACTGCTATAACTAAAAAAAAAAAAAAANAAAAAAAAAAAAAAAGCAAGGCTGATTATAAAGCAGTACAATGATGTAAATTTGGTTATTTACAGTATGTGGATTTCAAAACAAAAACTGCAGAAACGAATATATGTTTTTTTCATTATTGTCAGATTTTTATTCAATATTTTCAGGTATTACTTACACATAGTTGGGTCAACATCTCTGTCACAAACGTGTTATTATTACATAAAGTCAGAGAATTTTGACAGCGGCCAAGATTACTAAATCTGGTCAAGAAAATGTTAAGGCCTGCTTTGGATTCTGTTAAAAAAAAGTTAGGAAGGAATCATATTTCACAATAAATATATGTGTATATATACTTATGTGTATGTTTATATATAATGTTGTATTAATTTATTCATTGTTTTTTGGTTTTTTTTAAGAAAATGTGGGAATATAGGAGATGTATTACCATGGTTGTTTGGGAAGGAAAGGTTAAGGAATAATAAAATTGGGGGGGTGAAAGTTTTAGGGCTAAGAATTTGGACATGGAAAGGAACTTAGAATGATAATAATAATAATAGTGGTAATAATAATGGTGCAACTGCATTTTCTTCTGGAATCTGTAGGATTATTATTTTTTGTTTGTTTGCTGTTATTGTTTACTTTTTGTTAGGTAATGAGCTCAAATATTTCCTGTCCATGATATGAAGGAAAAAATAATAAAAACTTGGTCACAAAAAAAGTTAAGAGAATTTTAAGCATTGTAGATTTCCTCATATATTTTGTTAGATGTGTAATCTATTAACTCTGTTGTACATATAAATGACTGTAACCTATATTAAATTAGAAATTTTTTTAAAGTATTTTTTGCAGGGCTGCTGCATTCAATTACATTTTGTCATTTTATCCATTCACTGTATATGACCTACCATCTCTTCTCATACAAACACCCATAGCTCGCTGACATTTCACAAGGAACATTTAAACTTGATTTTTGACACTGCATTCGAATGGAATACAGACACCAAACACCTGGGTGGCCTTTCAACTAAATGAGAAAAGAAACAGTTGGCAGGGCTTTATTGCTGTTAATACTCCCATGTAGTAAACCCGTGGTCAGGCATAAGTGAGGAATGCAGATTTGAATCTCCCCGTGGTACATGATGTCATGCTTTTCTAGTGAATTGGGTCCAGCCAGGAAGAGAGGAAAGGAACCTGTTGCAATCCAAACCACCCATCAAGTAACCTTTCGTGAAAGCAGTCCAGTCTGTGGACAAATTCTCCAAGAGGAACCAACTTAGAGGCAATTTCAGTAACAATCTGTCCTGTCTAATTTGTGCAACAGAAATGAGCCTAGGAAAGCCACAATTATTGCTGTGCAGCTCGAACCAAGAAGTAAAGCCCATAGTCTGCTCGGTTAAGAAGGCATTTAAACTCCAAGACATCTCACCATGAAAATATAACAGCAGCAATGAGCTTGCATGACTTTGGAACTCTGTATGCATTTGTTTGTCTTGATTGCTTACAGAGTTCGTTGGCTGCTGCTTGCTGTGGAGTCTTAGCTGCTTGGAATATTCCACTAGAGGAATATTGGAGGGAAAGAAAAATTGATGGCTGTAGGTACTGAATTATAGAAAGATGGATGGACAGTGAATCAAGAGAGCATGACCTGAAGGACAGGAGAATAGAGAAAGGATCTGTGGATCCACCATGGGAAGGTTCCAGTAATTGTTAAAGTTTATTATCTAGCCAGAGGAAATTGTACCCTTTGCCACCCACAAACACTCAATGGTAACTATCAAGTTAAACTGCCAAAGTGAGACGTTGTGACAAAGCCTTCTTTTACAGATGAAGGATGACAGTGAGATGGGGACGGGGTGGGGGTTAAAGCTTGTCTCCTGGGAATAGGAGGGGCAGTGTCACCGTTTGGAGCTGTTGAAAGCAACACAATGATGACTGGTATCAGGTTTACCTGTTTGACAAATGGATCTCCTGCTGTGATCGTGGCAAGTGCAAGAGCTCTTATCTGTTAACAACGGATGGAGATAAATATGGAACGTCTATTAAACGTTCACAAGCAAGTGTACAAACATATATTCTTACAGCATGAAAGGAACCTTCATGCCTTCAACTTTCATGTCTATGAGACTGGAATACCTCTGTCACCAGCACTGTTGAAATAAATAAAAACCCTCAGTACAAAATGCAACATTATAATGACTGAACTGGAGAGAGTTATGCGACCACATACTGGTACGCTGCCAAAAAAATCCAGTTCTAAACAAAAAAAAAAAAAATCTATATTTTAGTGAACTCTTTTATCAAAAAAAAAAAAAAAAAAATCTGCCAACAGAGTGAAAATTACAGAATAAGAATATCACAACACGATGTGACAAAAGTAGCAATCAAGACAGGATTGCAAATTTTTGCTGGTGATCTTTCCATTTGGGTGACTCAGTGGATCAGCAGTTAGCACGTCGCCTCGCAGCAAAAAGGTCCTCTGGTCAGATCCAGCTGGGGCATTTCCATGTGCATTTTCTCCCTGTGTCTGTATGGGTTACCTACAGACACAGGTTTCACCGTTTCTTCCCACAATCCAAAAACATTGTAGATTAGCTGAACTCAAGACTCTAAATTTTCCGTAGGTGTGAATGTATGTGAATAAGTTTATCTGTCTGTGTGTGTGTTTGCCTTCAGACCAACTGATGACCTGTCTAGGTTGCACCCTGCCTCATTCATGATAAATATAGAATAGGCTCCAGCCCCTGCAATCCCGTGCAGGACAGGATGAATGGATCTTCTCATTTCCGCCAACCGCAGCCAATTTCTCACTTGAACATCAGATGTGGAAGAATTTCTCAAATCAAGATACTGACATTGATAAATTTATAAAGAAAGATTTGTATTTCATTTGTTGGGAACATATACAGATTTCCATGTTATTTTCATTTAGGGTCTACTCTAAAACCTTTGCTGTGCTTCACTGCACAAAAAACATAATTATGCACTTCTAATCTTCCTTGCTGCAGCACCACTGTGTAAACAGAGTGAAAACAAGTAGTTTTTCAGGACTGTATCTTGAAGGCTTCCATCCAAAAAGTCCACTCTGTTCTGATTGGCCACCTGCATCAGACCTGAGCTAGCAAGAACGACAAATACTCAGCCATCATACTTCCAGATGCGTAGGTGGGGAATTCAAAAGTGTTACATGTTGATATAAACATGTTGCATAAGCAAACGAGGCTTTCTGGGCAGTTGAGGACCTACCTGAGTTCATCTTAATTTGACTGACTAAATTTTAAGTAAAATTAAGGGATAAGAAAATGACTAAATTTTAACAAAAATGTGAAAAAAAAATACTAAAATAAAAAATTGAATGTAATAACTAAGATTAAAACTAAAATGCTTTTGTTTTTGTCAACTAAATTTTGACTAAAACAAATATATTATGATCTGACTCAAATCTGACTTAAATTTAAGATAAAAATCTATGAATGAATGACTAAAACAAAAATAAGAATCCCTGTCAAAATTAACACTACTGTAAACCATCCAGCCCACTTTTCAAACTTGTTTCTAGTCAGCTCTAACTGAAAATCACTGAATAACTTCCTGAGACAAATCTAGACTATCATCTTGAAACAAATCTAATAACGTATTTTTCCTCCTTTTGATTATATTGAATCATCCATATAACAATTTTAAGTCTGTCTTAAATTGCTTGGAAGTTTAAGCCATTCACTCCCCTATGATGGTGTTGATTGTACATAAAAACAATCAAAGCCACAACTCACCCCAAAACTTTAGAAAATCCTCATTACACTTGACTTGCAAGGGGCCGTGACAAAACAAACACACACTGTGTTTGTTTGCAGTTAGTCACACTCAATAGCCTTAAAAAACTGCAGATGTCAAACAAAATGGAAACACGCTGTCATCACCCTGTGCAAATAAGTGACTGATTTTAATGAGCGTAGCCGTATAAAATTATTCACGCCATATGCCACATATGCAGTGGTAGAAATGTGATATCAAGGCCAGCGCACTGAACCTCAAAATGTGTTTCCTTCACATTTTATTCTGCAAAAGTGCTAAGAAATAGACTGCAAAAACAATTTTAAGCAGGTCAATAAACTTTTTCTGACAAGTGTGTCTGTGTCACAGACACAGACACACATAAGTTTCTGTACCCATTTTGACCATGAAGAAAACATTGTGGTCACCTGTGTTTTTTTTAAAGAAAGAGCCTTTGAGCTGAGAATCTGTGATTCTGGATTTGCTCTTGCCAATAAAACCACACACAAATCTTCGATCCAGGCCCTGTAAATCAGAATGAGCACTGATCAAAGCAGCACTGTGAATCTTACATGGCATATCCCGCATTCCTCACTAAACACATTCACATGCTACACTCAAAAGCAAGCACTTGTTTATGACCCCTTATCCATTTCAAGCATTGAACTTTCATTTTATTTGAAGCTAAATTCATCTGACCATTCTCACGAGTATGAGCTCCAATCACAAAGAGCTTGTTCTCGGCACAGATGCGAAGATTCATCACAGTCTGACAGAATTTGGGATAAAATGTTTTTTTTTGTTTGGCTTTTTCTGCAGGTTTTGTTTTGCACAATCACTTATGCCTATTTTCAGTATAGTGGGCAAAGCTTTCAGCCACAAAATTTGTATTACAGAAACACTGCAGTAGCTTTTGTGAGATTTTGGCCTTTTGTCATTCTGTCCTTGATAAGAGCAAGTAAATTACTGACAGATTTTGCAGTCATTGCTTCATCATTGCCATATTGTAGCTTACAATTCCTTCTATTGAGAAATGTAGATATGCATAAACAAGTTTATTTTTCAGGCAACATGCCACCTCAGATGGTATCAGATAATGTGCATTTTATAGGTTTTCAGTGTGTTATGCACAAGCTGTACTGAAGCTAGTTTTAGTGTCTTAGTATAAAACAACTTGAAGGTCTTTGGTTTTAGCTCAAAAAAGACTGATGTGAAATCAAACAGGAACCCTTTGGTCATGCATAAAGATAAGTTTGGCCTGAAACTGAACTAACTAACAACAGGCATCAAGCGATCATTCTCAATGTGAGCGGTTTTAGTTCTAATGTTAATTAAGTTGTAACTAAATCAAACAAAACTGACAAATGTTTTGTTTTCTTGCTTACCAGTGTTCAGACCTGATCACAGGTGGCCTTTCTTTCATAATTACTATTTATTTTGACTGTAGTCCTAATAGTATGTTTAAAAAAAAAAAAAAANGTTTAAAAAAAAAAAAAAACAGATATGCATACCAATAAACTAGTCCTCTGTTGGGCTCATATAAGTTTTAATATACTGCAGTTTGGCACAGGTGAAACTCAGTGCAGTCAAAACAATCGAAAAAGTGAGAAGAGTCATTAATGCTGGAGTGTGTTTCGGATGAGCATCAGCAGGTGTGTTGTTATAATGATGGAAAAGCTGTTATGAGGGGCAACACCAGCCCAGAAACAAACTCTTCAGGGCTCATGTATTGCTGGATATATCATTTCTTATTTTGACTTTGAACTGTCATACAGTTACAGAGACAAGAAATGATACATGAAGAACTTCAGACAATGAGTGTATAAACAAAATAAAACCACAATAGTTACAAAGTCTGCTAGACATATACATAGCTGGATATAGCCATCATCCATCGGAGATCATAAATGTAAGGTGGTATGCAGATGTGAGTCCTTGGAAAACAAAAAATGTTTGAGCACATGTTGTCTGATTGGTAACTTGTGCATGAAGTAATTGGATCTACTACTTGGACGACCTGCTTAATGTCCAGAGGAACCTTCCATCTGAAACTTTTCAGGGGGAGCATACGGACAAAACTCAGCGGTGAGTGACCATGTGTTTTTGTTCGCTTGTTTTTTTTGGGGGGGTTTTTTTGCATTGTTTTTTTAAAATTGTCCTCAGTTTCCCTGCCTAGTTATATAAAAAGCTCAGAAAATCTAAACTTCGTAAGGAGAAAAACAGAAAAATGAATAAATATAAATACAGACATGGACAGAAAGGAAATGCTATGGGGTTTGGCACATACAGGAGCATTCCTTTTACTCTCCATCACAACCTGCCAATAACAGAAAAATGTCTCCTTTTGTACCCTAATGTTTCAGCTGCTCAACATGTCCTCAAAGACAAATACAGTTTATAGACAAAATGATTCACTAACTTAATAAATATTACAAATACTGGATGAATACAAATTAGCAGTATTTAAAAGCAACATAAGATGACTCTCGGAAATCCAGAGAGGCTAAATCATCTATATGACCACAATCCCACAATCCATTGGTAAAAAAAAAAAAAAANGTAAAAAAAAAAAAAAAGCAAAATAATTTTGTCAAGTGTCAAGGGCAACAATCTGGAAAATCTTAATATATGCCAAACACACTGCATCAACAAAGAGATGTAGTGGTCAAGTCAAAGTGGTTGAGAAGAAAATGACCAGCAAATATATGGACATTTACAGTACATAAGCAGCTGAAAAATACTGTTAATTGATATCTGATATATGATTCATCTTTGTGGTAATTGTTACTATGGAAATGTATTTACTTTACCACTAAATTTATTTTCTTGATGGATTTACGTGTTTATCTTTACTCAGCTATACACCAGATGATGTAAATGTTTAAAAAAAAAAAAAAAAAAAAAGGAGACAAAAATGCACTTACATGTAAGGAGACTCATGAAGCAATTCTGGAAAGTCCGAATGTGCTGCAGAAAACTTTCGCTGTCATTTCTCTGTAATCAAGCACTAGTACACAGCATTCTTCTTCTACAGAGCAACACAGTAAGGAAATGATTGCAGATGACTGGAGCCTTCTTCAGTTGATGAACAACATCTGACAAAATGCTTAACTCACTCAGATATGTTTGATTCCTTGAATGAATTTAACAATGGGTTTAATAAATCAAACTGCCTCTTTGATGCTCATCATGTCTCGTTTTTCTAGACATGGAGCCTGTTTACACAGCTCTTGCAGGAGCTTCAGGCTTAGTGCTTTGGTGCACTTTGCAATAAGTAATAAAGTACTACCTGTTAATGCAGTGATTTAATAAACAGATGACTGAAAAAATGGACAATAGTTTGAAATGGTGAGATTTTCCACTCTAGCCTATAATGAAAAGCATCCCAGCACCACCTTTTATTTATTTAATCACAGTTTAGTGAAAAGAATATCTCCCACTTTTAATTAGTTCCATAAAAGTGGACATTTTGGAGATACATTGTTTTCATGGGACAGTGACACTTTGCTATTGAAAAACAGATGACCAAATGGAATTGATCCAGGAAGTAACAATCTTCATGGAAATAATGCTGGCGGTATCTGAAATGCCCTGGTGGTATGTCAGATGACTCTAGAAATTTCTCCAAAAACAATTAAAACCTACAGAAACTTTGTTGTTGTGGTAAAATGTTCACAAATAAAATGGCTTTAAGATTTTTTTTTTTTTTTTTTCAAGTTTAAGTTTTCTAAGTGGATGTCATGTCAATAGTGTTGTTTTATACAAGGGATCAACTTTCTGCTTTCAGGAGAAGCCATGCTTTGCTAATCAATCATACCTAATCTGTCATGACATGACAGTATTTTTCAAATGATATTATTCATAGTGTCCCCCTAAGTCATTGGACTGTTATTACATATATTGTGGTATTTCCATTAAGGAATAATGCAACTGTTTAATAAGAATGGAGCAGAGACTCTGAGAACTGACAAAAAGCAGGTCTAGCCAGGCAGGAATCCAGGGATTGAAAGTTGGCAGAGAAACCTGATCTGTTTGGATAACCTCTGTTGTAAAAATGATTCTTTTCTTGGACTATGTTTGAATATGCTGCTGTGAAGGAGGTCATGGAAAATAATGTCCGTGAACCTTGTGGCAACAATAAAACCTCAAGTTTGCCAATGTAATGACTTCAGATTTATAGAGATTTGTTTGATAGGCATATAATAAGAAGCCTGCCAGCTAAGAAGTCAAGTCTGATAGAGTTTTGGCTATTTAATTTCATTATCTATTCATTCATAATAGCCTTCAGTAAAATTGTGTTCTTCTGCAGGTCTTTAAATTTTTTAAAATTTAAAGACCTGCAGACCTGGTCCAGATCCATTTTTTTGAAAAAATGGATCTGGACCAAAAAGGTACTGTATGTTCTGTTCTGTTTGTCCTCACTTACAAAAGGAAAAGGAAAGCAGTTAAATTCTTTTTCCAAGAACTGTTTTGTAATTTATTCATATTATTTTCCTGTTAGGAAAGCTTTATCTTGTCTCTTATAATTCCACATTCATCAAAAACCTGCTCTTACTAATGACTGCAAAAGATTTAATCGAATAAAATACAGAAGAGAACTCATTATAGAACACATACCTCCACCAAGGCCAAACAAGCCTCATGTTATTAATTTGATCCCACACTTCTGTGGTGAAATTCTTCCTCTGCATTTGACCGATTTTCACTACTAGGATGAGGAGAACATAGAAACCCCACACAGAAAAGTCGAGGGCCAGCACAAGGTGTGAACCCAGGACCTGTAAGGTGCTAACCACTGTTCCACCAGGGGAAGAAACACATTTAATAATAATAGCAACAATTATGATGGCTTATTAGGCCATATAGGATGAAAAGAAAAAAAAATGAGGGGTGCATTATTTTGTTTTTAAACGTGCAAATTTGGAAGTTTTCAAACTCGCAAATTTGCATTTTATGTTTATAATAATTTGATTATTTTTGTGCTACAAGCACAAGTATTTCTTTATTGCTAAATCCAATGGAAAAGTATAATTTAATAAGGTCACATACTGCAGGCGTAGTCACAACTTGAGGCGGTTCTGATTCCCTCTTTCTCCTTATTTTTCTGCGTTTTAAAACTCGCCAATTTAATAAGGTCATCTACTGCAGGCATAGTCACAATGTGAGGTGGTGGTTCCAATTCCCCCTTATTATTTTTCCGAGTTTAAAAACTGGCAAATTTACAAGTTTAAAAACGCACAAATTTGCAAGTTTTTAAACTCAAAAATCATAAGGGGGAATCGGAACCACCTCATGATGACCTTGTTAAATTATAATTTTTCCATTGGATTTAGCAATAAATGATTGTCCTTTTAGTGCAAAATCATTATCATAAGCATATGGACTTTTAAAACTTGCAAGTTTTTGTTTTTTTTCCCATCTTATACAGCCATAATATTCTATGGTAAACATTGCTTCATTTATCACAAAGAACTGTTTTTTTTTGTTTTTGTTTTTTTTTAATTAATCAGATGTGGACGGAATTGCACCTAGTCTAACGATGGATAGAGACTGGTGTATTATTTTGAAAAATACAGAAAAACATACAAAATTACTTTATTTCCCAATGTTAATGAATTATTAAAAATTCCTGTATACTGTACACCCCTGGATATGGATCAGCACAAAATTTTATCTTTATTTAAGATCCTTAAAATTTATCTCTTTATCTAAAATCTTTCCAGGGCTATGAGCCACCCTTCCACCAAGTTCCATCAAAATCGGTTAATGACAGGCTAGTTAGAACTTTAATCCTGCTGATATACAAACGAACCAAGAGACACAGCCAAAACATAACCTCCTAGTGAGAACTTGGACTTCAGCAAATGAAAAGAGAGCAAAACAATTATGCAACAATGGACCTCTACCACACAAACTGTACAGGTTATTTCAACAAATGTCAAACATGTCCTTTCATATGTGGATACTATTTTTCTTTCACATGTATATTCAAACAGTTCCTACAGAAGAAGATACCCATGTAGTTTCCTTATAATCCCAGAACAACAGACAATATTAGATACTGGAATTTAGTTCCCAAGATGAAAGATGGAGAATGAATGCTTATAGTCAAAAGGAGAGTTGTCTCAAAGTGTCCAACCACATCATCTTTGTGGTCAGAAACAGCAACTGATATGGCTTAAGGAGCTAATGTCAATTTCTCCACATGATTTCAGTGATAATATATTCTTTTTCTATTATTCTGGCTTTGCTCGTGGCATAGTTTTGTGTCAGTCATCATCATTGTTGTCATCACAGTCATTTTCATCAGCTTAAGTATTGCCCATAACATCTATTGGATTTGGAAGACTATATGATGAACTCAAGCAAGATTTCTACCACAGTAATAATACTGAGCCATGTAAACCCACATTACATTTATGATTTACGTGGTGCCAACGTGCACAAAATCAAAGCCTTCCAATAAATCATTTCAACGTATTTTTTAGCTGGTAATTTTACAGGCAGTCAACCTGTCTGTGTGAACTCCTTCATTTGTATTTTGTGCTGACACATTTTGGAAAGTGACAGTCACTCTCATTAGCAGGTTTTTGGTGGAGAGTCCAGAGTTTGTGGGTGGCCTGGAGCTGGAGAGAAAGTGCTTTTCGGTATCTAACTCTTCTTTCCATGGAGACCTGAAGTCTCCAGTCAACCGTCGTGTGCTCTTTCCAGCACTTGCAGAGATAACTACTCAAAGGCAGCCAATATTTCAGCAAATAGAAACCTTATCCAAACAAAGGTAGAGTCGTTATTTTACAATCAAAAACGTGAAAAAACTGACTGGACACTTGTTTCATTGGAAACACAACCTTGTAAACTTTAGAAGTTTGGTGCTAAAAAAAATCATTAGAGGGCTCCTTTTTACTGTCGAGTAATGTGAGAAAGTGATTTATTGTCTCACCACCTTAAACTGAAGAGGTAACTAAACTAAGTACAAATACTTTTAAATTGTTAGTTAATAGTTTAATAATTATTAATTTCTGTTAAATTAAGCTGCCTCTGTCATGATTAGTACTTTTTGGCAAGCCAAAACCAGCTCCAGAAGAACATTATTTTGAATCTAGTGGAACTGCAAGTTAGGTTAGTGCAAAATAAGAGATAATTTCAAAACCCAAGATCGACCCGACACCTGCATTTAAACCATCATCATGTGATCGATATGACGCTTGGCCCAGCACTGACGCTCCAATTCCGATACGAAAACAACTTTATCTTACCAAAAACTTTGCCACAGTTCATTCCAGACTAATAATGTTCAAAACTTCAAACATCATCACCTTCCAGTCCAGCTGTTTCAAAACTTGAAATGCGGACTTATCCCTTCCAACAAATAACAGTGAAATGAAACATTACAACTTGTGAATTGTTCAAACATCACATTAACATTACCATTAGAGTCTAGTCTCTTTAACAAAGCTAAATAGTAATTGTGAAAGATAGATAAAAGGTTGCCAGCTGTAATGCACCTGTATACCACATTCAAACATATACAAGACAACCTGTTGCTGAGCTCAGGTCTTTTTGTCAAACCAGAAAGTGCTGCGGGGGGGGGGGNGGGGGGGGGGGGATAAGAACAAAGAGAATAAACCATTGTCCCAACATTAAAGATGTTCTGTATTATAACTGTTTGAGTTTCTCTGGTGGTGGTAATCAATAATTTAAATATTCAGGAATTGTACTAGATCTTAACTGTTTCACGCCACCGTTATTTTATGAATAAACCCGTTGTGCACCCACTAGACTGATTAAGCATTTTACCTGATTACTTACTGTAAAACTGGTCAATGACAGGAATCTGCAGCAGTATTGTTATAAGCATGCAGAGGAAGAAGAAAAAACACAAAAAGAAAGAAATATAATTCTATGTAAGTGTTCGCTTAGTTTCACACATTTTTGGAGAAAAAAATATGGAACATCTGGTGAACACATTTACATTTACATGAGAGATTACTCAGAATTTTCCACAAAGTCTGTATAATAGGTTAATGACTAAAGGAAAAACTGAATGTTATTTAATAATTTTCTCCACCCAAAGGGATTTACAAAGAGACAGCAAATCAAACCAGAAGATATTTTAATGTTAGATGCTTATATAACCATCATAGGTTGGTCAGTTCATCATAGTTAATCGATTCTTAAGGTAAATAAGTTTTAGTTAATGGAATAATGAACAGAGCTCATCCTGATATGTGCAATACTTTCAGCGCTCACCTTTTCACCTTTTATTTTTGGCTACAGCAAATGCAGTGATGATATCCTCCATTTCTTAGGATGTTGCACTCTGCTGAAATTTGAGCCAGTCCTCAAAGCCTCTCCTGACAGATGGTGGACCTCAAAAAATATTTTATTACCTTTAATGCTGAGAAGCTTCTCTCACCAGAGGTTTCCTTGTAGATGTAGTCCATCATGTGTCTTGGAAAGGTAGATGCATGATCAGTAACTGTATGAACAGCAGCCCCGACATCCATAAATAAATCCATAAATAAATCCTCTGTATCTACATCATGTAGTGTTTTCTGCAGGTTCTGTCATCTTCATCATAGGCAGATGATGGTATCTGTATTTCTAAAGAGCCGGAGGTGCTGGAACAGCTTGAAAAAAATAATATCCAAGAATATACAGAGAGAAAGAAAGAGTAGGAGAGTGACACACACAAAGGGGGTGAAAGCCATTTCATGTCAAAGTAAATAAAAAGCATTATGACAGATATATTGATACATAGATTTAGACAATACCTACTCAAACAACAACTGTCTTTTGGTAGCTTGCTAGCAAACATCCAGCAACTGGTAAATTCAAATACCTGGTAAAATGACTCCTCTAATGACATTCACACGGTTAGCTTAGATAGCTAGCCTAGCTATCTGATAACTAAGGTAGGTTAACAATGTAAACTAAGTTATCTAATCTTGAAGAGGGAAAATGATTACTTCAAATTATACGACAAACATTCAACTTGTCCACCAAAAACAAAGCTGAGTTAACTGGCTAGCTATAGTGGATTTAAAAATTCTTCATTTGTTTGTCATAATAATCTCCACACTTACCACTCTTCTAGCTTTCTTTTTCCTCTTCTCCTTGTTTCCCTTTTCTCTTATTGGAACCTGAGAGATAAGTCGTCTTTATTTTGTTTTGTTTTTTTTGTTTGTTGGTTTTTGTCACTGATGTTATCAGTTAGTCACAACTGCCTGGGAAACACAAAGTTTTGAGAAAAAAAAAACAACAAAAAAACAATTGCAACCGCAACCTTCAAAGTGTCCTGTAAAGTATAATACCCCGAATTTATACCTTAGTCTTTTTGGTATCAGTCGTTGGTGTGCATAAAGGATGGTCGTATTACTTACAGTTCCATGAAGAAACAGAGGCAGCCACAGAAGAAACTGATAAGACCCAAATGAGTTCGCAATATCCCCAATAACCGTCATTGCAGTGGCTAGTCCTACCTGAGCATTCTGCAGCAGTGCTCTCTTGTAGCTAGCTCCCTGGAAGCACACCTGGTAGTAATTAAGAGTCCCAACAGTAATAAATTCAATGTTTGTCATTTACCTGAATGTTCATAGGAATACAGTACACTATTAGTAGTTATACTAACTTGGAATCTCAGCAAAGTATTTTTTTCACACAAAGACATGCACTTCTTGCTGGCCCATTGGCCACTGTAGCATGCTAATTAGCATTTTTATTAACAACTACATATATACTCGACTATAAGCCGAGTTATTTTCACCAAATTTCACAACGCAAATTGGGGGGTCGGCTTGTAGCCGAGATCGGCTTATAGTCGAGTATATATGGTACGTTACAGCGATTTTAGCAGCATTTATCGTCAATTTGCAGGTTAACGCATTTAAACAAAGTTGAAAACTCTTCGCTGGGTCCTTACACAAACTTGGAATTGGCGCTAATATTACGCACTATTACTTTAGCACCACAGACATTCAGAAAGTTACTTGAATCGGCGTAATATGCATTACTTCTCATCTCACTAGGTGTATTTCATCCAACTATTTTTATGCGAATAATGAATATGCCTGGATGGAAACACCGTTAATTCGCATTAACTCCAAAATGCGCATTAAAAATGTATGCACTTAGCAGAGGTAGATCAACTGATTATTCGCATTAGACAAAATGCGAATAAAGTGGATGGAAACAGGTTATTCGCAATAAGATGAGGACACGACGTGCTGCCAGTTGAGCGCACACACACAAACACACACCTCAGAAGAGCAGGTAGTCGTTAGCAAGCGCCTGTGGAACAATGGATCCATTATTCGTTATATCCGAAAAACGTATTAGTTTTTCACAAATTACTTGTCACGCCGCGTAAACGATTGTTTTACCCACACTGAAAGCTTCACCTGCCACATGGTAGGCTACTCGGCACACGAGATGAGTTTATAGAGCGTCGTTAACACGCTGTCGGGCGTCTGTTGGCTGCATTAATAAGGCGTGTATAACTGCTTATAGGCTGTAATAAGTATTCTTCCCACACCAAGGGTTTCTTTTAAACTCTCCATGCTGTGTATTTTGCTGTGGATATTTGTTTATGTAGAATTAAATCACCCTCCGAGATAATTCGCATAATGTAATTGATGGAAACGCGCATCAATTCGCATTTCCTTTAATTGAATAACCAGAAATGCGCATTAAAAATGCGAATAAGTTGGACGGAAACTCAGCAACCGTTGCTCATCGCTTGCTTCTCTTAAGCTCCACCCATCTATAGATTTAATAGGTAAGTATAGCATTTGAAGAGGCATTACTATTGGGTAGTGTCTGTGATTGACAAGTGACCAACCCAATCACATAAAACATACCTGGAATACACAGTTTGCTATACGTGAAAAGAAATAATCAAATAACCTTTTCTATTGAATTTAACTCTTATGATATTAGGTCACCAAACAATGTAAATGTTTTAACCCTTTACTTACCAGAATTATTACCAGAATCATTCTGTTGAACTAAAATAAAACACTTCATATTAAAAAAAACAAAAAAAAACAAACATTTTAGAGCAGGGTCTGAAATTGTGAGCTTACAAAGTGGCCTTAAGAGAGAACTCAGTACATGCAGCAGTGGTGAGGACAGTAATCCAATTGAAAGATTTCATAAAGAATTTCAGTTTAATCATTTTTAGTTATAAAATGCAATAAACTAAAATTTAAAAAATAAATAAAGACATTTTCATGTAACACTGTCCATAGATCACATGTGTAATGCATTCATCTGTAATGCTTTTATAAAGGCTTTTGGATTTGTACACATGAAAAAATGTGAAACAGTCACAACTGTTTTGATGATCCACAAACTATTGGAGGATGTATTGTATCACTCAGTCATGTTCCAGACATCATGATTTTGAGTTAAATAATGTGCCATGGTAACTCATAACAGTCTGAATATTTTAACTTTGAACCAATGTAATTCATTTACCACATGGTTTATGAATATTATTTTAATTAAAAAATTAAGTTTTTGCTCTATTTGTAGTATAAATACAGCATAATTATGCTAACTAGGAATCACAATCACTTATTTCAATAGAATTTGGCTGCATCAATAATGTGGCTTAATGTTTGTGTTTGCGATGTTATGTAAAGACATATTAGCACAATACATAATAGAAACATTTGCTACTCATCATACCTTGGCTGATCTTCCTTTCTTATATTTAGAAAAGGTGACTCAAGAAGAAATGTGACAATTAATAAGTCATTTGTAACCAATGATACAAAATACATTCTTTTATTCATTCATTAGTGTAAATACATAAATCAGTGGAAAGTATTCACACAAACAATATTTAGTTGGATGTAATTCATGATTTACACCCCATTTACATAAAGCATTTTGGAAAATAATGTGCTTGCCTTTCTTTTTTGAGACATTCTCCAGTCTGTAACACCAATCAAAGCTATCTATGTCACATCCCTTATCTATACACAATCTCTTTATCATTTCAGCTACATTATTTTGAATCTGTCCAACTGTGCTCATCCTACATATGTCATCCTTATACTCTTCTCACCTAAAAAAAAAACTTTGCTGTAACATTTAGGACTCATATTTTTATTATATGTACATGATATACATTGATTCTTAAATACATTTTCATTGTTTCCAATCTATTTACAATATAAGAGCTTATTGATATTTTAAATGGTTAAAAAATATGTGTAGTTGATGCTCTAAAACATTAAAGCAAAAGGGAAGAAATGTGATATTGTACCAAGTATGTGGTTAGCAACTGAGCATTACCAAGTGTTACTGAAAGAAAAGCATTGTTTCACATCCAGTACAACACAAAACTACACAGTACCATGAGAAGAAAGTATGCAGTCATTTGTGAAAAAAATAGACACATAAACAGGGCCATGCACCGTCAACAAACTGCTGATTAAAACTGCAAAGGTAATTGAGAACAATGGGTGTATTGAGTTTTTATGCAATTTTAATCAAGCTTCTCACGTCTCCATTCCTACGGTGTAAATGAAAAGAATTCCAGTTCCATTCTACCATTATATCTTTGAATCACATTCATGTGATCTGAAAAGCACAACCACTCTCAGTCGTTTATCAGAACGGCAACAGTAAGTTTGCATTGAGCAGTACCTCAGTGCAAACTGTTTTATCACAATAGAGTGCAGCTGTATGTGATAGATCAAACAACATTTCCCCGATGGACATAATTCTTTATCTCTCTTCTTGAGGCTAAAGCTTGTATGAGGAGTTAAAGTCCCAGATGAAAGTCATTAGATGAATGTAAATGTTCTTCCTTTCTTTGGTTATAAAAGTACAGGATTATGTGTCGGATTGAAGTCATTGGATGCAAGTCTACTGTAGCTCTGTAGTGTACAGTCCAGGCACAATATGCCCACTATTTAGTTAATCTGGGCACTGTTACTAGCTATACATGTCTTTCAATATAGTCAATTTGAAATTCTTCAAGATATAACACAACAAGACCTGTAAGATGATGACATGAACACAACATGATCTGTGCATGCCAGCAATCCCAAAATGATAAGGGCTGAGACACTGAAATATGAAAAAACAGACAACACTGTCAAAATTGTGACTCATCTATGAAAGAAAGACTATGACAGGTCTTTTGTTTGCAGCTCGATGCAGAATGTTTTGTGTAATAATAGTATGGCTTCTCAGTAAATACGTTATCAGTCTTATTGACTATATTCGTAAGATGAAGTTTGATGAAAGTGTGTCTGCCACCTCGATTTGGAAAATATCCACAACTATCACAGCATCTACTGACAAATCATCTACTGTGGCTCCCTGAAAGTTGTGAGAATAGGTAACAAGTCAGAAGAGTGATATCTACGAACATCTTACACACTGTGAGCTTATTGATCTTAGAAAGCCATGAGGTGTATCTGTGTAAGAGTGTATGTGGGTGCAAACACATAAAAGCATTCCCATTCCCTCTTCACTTGCTGAATAGTGAGCTTGAACCCGCACAGTCCGTTCTGTCTCTTGTTAGTCTCTGTCTTTTACTCCCTTTCAGTACAGCCACAACTCATCCTTTAAAAACTTTCCCTGGCAGATGGAGACAGAGGCCTCCACGCCTACAGCAGCTGCCTCCACTTCAGATCTTCTGGCACATGTGCAGCCTGGACTTGGACGAGGAGGTGGCGTCTTTCCACACCTTGCAGGAGAGGCCTTTGGCACAGTCACAGCGCTGGAAGATTTCCAAGCCATGAGAGCCCTTCTTCCTCTGCTTGGTGCACACCTCTCCCTGTCTCAATACCGGTTTGCAGATTTTGGTCCAGAAATGGCGTGCACAGCAGTAGCCCTCAGAGCAGTCAGATGAACGCAGGCAAGGATCACCTTCATGTCCTGTCAGAGAAGAGGAGGAACAAACACGCGTACATCTCCATGAAGTGTGTCACTTTGGGAGGTAATCCTATACACTTAGAAATTTAGCAACACAAGGAATACATTATTGTAAACTTGACTATATCGTCCATAGATTAACCATTACACGTACATTTGCAGCTATCATGAGACCTGATGTCTACCATTTATTATCTTATTTTACTTTTTAAGATACAAATCTGTAGCAAGGGGTAGTATTATTATACCCATGTATACAGCCCCAGTACCAAGCACTGTTCTCCAAAAGAATCTGCACAAATAGAACTATCCAGTGCCTTGGAGTTTATTGTACATTGCTTCATGCAGGTTTTCTGTGAAACAAATTTGAATTTCCTCCAGTTGTCCTATATACCTGACAAAACCACACTTTATCCATTACTTATTTCAATATCATGTCCCAGCCAACAGCATCATGGATGACTAAGCCTGATGATATGCTCAGAGGCTTATAGCCACTAGTTCTTTTCTCAAGTATCAATTTTCTTTAGGCCTTTATAATGTAATAAAATGTTGAGGAATAAGAGCAACTCATTAACAAATAAATGGAAATGTCCCTTCCTTAAAATAACTTTATTTATAGCAAGTTAGTGTAATGTTGTGATTTTCACACAGTTTTATCAAGTACAGCTTTTACTGTCTTAAGAGTGCATTTATAGTTGAAGAATTTAAGTGTCTCATTAAAGGCATTGCTTTATGGATAGGCTCTTTATGGATAGGACTAAATCAGGTGACATGAACACTAAGCAGGGGACTTAGTGAGTTATTAGCAGTAATAGTGCCAAACCTACATTCTGTGGTTTTCACTTGTGTATCACACAATGTGTGCTGTCAATGAAAGTGTTTGTATGGTGTTATGTAGGTGCAGAAACAGCAAGGACATTGTGGTTTCTTCTAGACTCCCTCTACTGTGCCTTGGGCTCAGAGACACTGACATATGAGCAGAGGGGTAATTATCAACATAGTTTGTGGACTGGCGTCGCCCATGAACTTTATAGGGCATGCAGACAGCGAACAACAGAAACAAAAGATTCAGCCATCCAGGCCAGATTTAGCAAGGACAAAGTTAGAAAAGACAAGAGTGACAGTCATGGGGCAAGTGGAGAAGACTGGGTCTCTCCTTAACATGTTTTAACATCAGTAGGTAGACATGCATTATCATATCTTACCTTTGAGAGAATGCTTAGAATGTGCTTTCCCGCTCTTCCTCCAGCTGTGTTCCTTAGTGGAGAGTTTGTTGTGGTCATCTAAAGCTGAGATGTGAGGTGAGGGGACGCTCTCAGAAATAGGGACACAAATATCTGCAGATGGGTCAAGAAGAGAAGCATGCTGAGGTCATCACAGAAACATCACAGAAAGCAGCCCAAATCACAATGTTCAGTCTAATGAGCAGCTTGACCAAAAGGTAGAATTAGCATCTTGGATATCTTGTCCTAGTGATTGCTAACTGGGACTCTTTAAGAGATCCAAGATCTTGATAAATTTTGTACCTTTAACGGTCCTTCAGGTGTTAGATTTGACTCTTTCTATGAGCCAGCTTTCATTTCTAGGTAAATGAGTCATACTTTTGGTTACTTCTGGATTTATTTTGAAATGAAATAGCTTCAGTAAATTTATATTACTTTCTTTCATAGCACCTCCAGGCCATGATAAAACACTACATTCTACCATTGACAGGGAAAATAAGGTCTTTTTTAGTTTAGGTAATCTATAGTTTGTGTAAGCAACTGTCACCATCAGTGTAAGGAGGTCAAAGATTGAATCAGTGACTGGGCACGAGCACATTACATAGGATTATTTGAAATTAATTGATTGACTTTAATGAATTGGAAGCCACAACAACAGATTAGATAAGGCAGCCTCCTGTTAGCATTAGTGTTTGTCAGCCACACCATTTACAAAAGACCATTTTTCCTGCAATTCAGATTTCACATTGATTTCAGCACAGCCTCTGTGCAGCAGCTTAGTCTACATGTACACACACATCCATGCCATTTCCACATTTCACTGCATTCAACATGCCAAAACGGGACCTTTGATTCCTGACCACTGGCTTTCAGGATATTATATCTCTTGTTCAGGTCTGTCTAAAAGCATGTGTTCAAAATTATGTTTTTTTATTGGTTAATGGTTTTTATTTCCAACATGTGTGCATATGACAGGAAATCACATAGCAGCATCCCTCCCCCCAGGTTATAATATAAATGCAACTAGCCTCCACTGAAATTGTGTGTGTATGCGTTATGTACAGTTACTGCAGCGGTTCCCAGGACAGCACATGGCATCTCTGTGGCAGCGCTTCTTCCTCCTGCGGCAGGTGAGGCAACGAGAAGGCGCCTGCTGTGGGCTGTGGCAGTAGCTACCCACACTGCACTCCTTGTCATTGCTGCATGGATATACCTGTTGATAAAAACATGTATTTACTCAGTGTATGAGAAAAAAATTGGACACTACAAACAAGTACATATTTACCTCAAAATAGTTTGTGAAAAAACACCATGTTATTGCACAAACAGAATGCATGTAAGAGTGCACAGTAGAGCTTTGTACCAGTGAAATGGCATTCCCATTAGGTGTAGCTCAGTGGAATTTGACTGCACCTGAGCATGAGGAGGCACAATAGGGGGGTGTGTCAGTTAGTACCAAGCGCTGAAGTGCATGATTGGTTCAAGATCACAAACTGCAGTTGCATACCTGGCTGTCAAAGGTGAAAGGCACAAGGTGCAGTCAGCTTCTGTTTTATTTTCTTGGCTTTACCAAGCACGAACAGGTCAAATAGTTATATACACTTTTGTGAATTATACAGTATACTGTATGTTTTCCGATTTGGATTTGACATCTTTCTCTGAAGTGGAATAAAATAAGATCCAATTGTTTTGTTTTTCATTCTAACTAATACATTACATATGTGGCTGTGGTCTGAATGACTATCATCAAGGATAGAATTCTGCACCGTGACACATACTGGGGACTAGGGGAGGCCACTTCCTCCATAGATAGACTAGATCAGTCATCCTCAAAGTCCAGACTCCTGTCCGGATCCGGACCGAACCGCAACTGTCTCCGGACTCTGAGCAAATAATACTTTTTACACGTATTATTTATATCCTAGTATTATTTTTACACATATTATTTATATCCTATAGTATTGTATATTCTAATTAAAAAAAAAATTAGGATCAAGAATGAAAGGAAAGGTGCAAAACGGTGGTGAGACCAGCGATGTTGTATGGCTTAGAGACAGTGGCACTGAGGAAAAGACAGGAGGCAGAGCTAGAGGTAGCAGAGACTAAAATGCTGAGGTTCTCTTTGGGAGTGACGAGGATGGATAGGATCAGGAACGAGTACATCAGAGGGACAGCGCATGTTAGATGTTTTGGAGATAAAGTCAGAGAGGCCAGACTGAGATGGTTTGGACATGTACAGAGGAGGGATAGTGAACATATCGGTAGAAGGATGCTGAGGTTGGAACTGCCAGGCAGGAGGCCTAGAGGAAGACCAAAGAGGAGATTTATGGATGTAGTGAAAGAGGACATGAAGTTAGTTGGTGTGAGAGAAGAGGAGGCAGAGGATAGGGTTAGATGGAGGCAGATGATTCACTGTGGTGACCCCTGAAGGGAAAGCCGAAAGGAAAAGAAAGAAAGAAGAAAAAAATTAGGATCCCAATCTGACCCTGGCTTGACTGAGTTTAATAAACAGACCTTTGTCTTATTGAAAATTTTCTTTGTGGACCTTTAAGGTTTGTATTTGAGTACCCCTGGACTAGATAGTGGCCACCACAATGATCTGCAGGTCATTGTGATCTGCTTGTGGTCTAATATCATCAAAACCATCTCATTTATTGGGTAATATTTTGCTAAGACCAGAATGTAGATGGTAAACAAATATGTAAGTTAATTTTAACTCCTATATATCAACTTCCATATTTGGACTTAGTAAAGGGTGAAAAACTGATCATTTTATTGCTCATGATTCATGGGAGTCCCTACATGTGCTAGACCTAACTGTGACATGTTCCTTCTAATTCCAGCTGCACTGTGCAGTCAAACAATAAAATTAAAGCTGTTGCTAACAGTTAACAAGCCAAAAAACAAAACATTGATATGTTGAAGTTAAAGGTTTTTTTGGCTGACACAACACCCAAAAAATCCTGAGGTCTGAACCTGACCCACGAGGTCATGTGTTGCCACTTTGGAGTCCACTGAAGTTTTGGGTCAGATCCAACTTAAATTATTTGTGAAATCACTGTGCTAAATTTTAATTTGACTTCCTATGGCCAGAGAAGGGTCATACCATCTGATAAAAGGAGAAAAACACATTGCTTTTTCAATACAGGAGTCATTTACCAATTTAATGGCATCCTGTGGAGCTTTTGACCACTAATGGTGCTGCAGAGCAAGGTTTTAACACTTAACCAGCAATTACTAAGCATGTGCACCACAAGGATGAGGGTGAAATGGTACAATTAGACAGAAATGAAATTTACCTTTGGCCACTTTGTGTATGGACATTAGTGGCACAAAAATATATGTTTAAATCCCACAGTTCCATGAGGGAAATGTTAGAGTCCTGTTGTAAACTGCCCAATTTAATCTTTCAACTGACCATGAGAGCCACTTTGTTTTCAATACAAGGTTTTCCCAACTGGTTTGGCATTGGATATGGTATGGAAGCAAGTACTCTAACACAAACTGAAGGCAGAACATCAGAAAGGTATGTGTTAAGTCATTATTCATATGATATCTGTATCCATAAATATATATATCTTCTCACTGATTCTTGCTGGAGCTGCTGTCATGAAAGTCTCATTTTCATCTCTTTAATCCATTGCTTTTGTCTCTGTCTACTCTTTAGAATACTAATCTAATCTAATCTAATCTAATCTAATGACAATAAAGCTACATTAAAATTTCACACTACCAAAAAATCCAACTATATCTTCTGGCATCTATCCATGAGTTTTGGAAATCTCTATCACTGAGATTTCTGCCACCAGCTCAATACAATGGAGCTCAGTGGTGTTTGGTTTGTGGGCTCAAAGCATCAAACAGTTAACACCTGAAAAGCTCAACTGTGGCATTTCTTTCCAGACACAGTGTCCTGGTTATTCTGGATGATCCACACACCTCATTTTTAACAGTCTCATTGACAACTCTGGTGATCGTACTTTAGTAGAAAACAGTTCTCAGTTGTCTTGTGTTAAACAAACAGACTCAGATGACCAAGCGAGAAAAAACAAACCTCTTATAAACAACATCCACCCCTGTCCATAGCAGCTAGGAGGACAATTAAAGGCAAACTTCCTTTTTTTCATAATAGTTGCGTACAGCAATGGGAAATTTTGCTGGAGCTGCTGTCATGACATAATGCATTGCACATGAAAGTCTTGTCGCCGTTAGACTTGGATTGGGAGCAAAGGAGTTTGACAGAAATTGTATCACAAATCAAACAACCTCCTCAGAAAAATGAATAATGTCACGAATGTTCACTGAAATCATCGAGTGGGGGACATTTTGAATAGCTGCTAGGAAGCATTAATACTTTGTTCACGTTCATTGGGTGAGTCAGAGTAAAGGTCACTGTTTCTGTTTGATTCCTGCTAACTCAGTTTGACTTTAGAATGTTATTATTGCATTAATAGGTTCCGGTTTTCAAGCGTTTACTAATGCAACACCTACTCAGTTTCTGCAGATCAGTGAAATGACTAGAAAATGGAATCTGTAAATCATGTCCAGTGCAGACTGACATTACAACAGCATGTTTAGCTGGCAAACCACCACCAGCACCACAAGCACATTTAGCTGGCAATATACTGACAGATCTGATTAACTGTGGTTTACCACTGACAAACACAGAACAACAAACGTGAATGAACATGAAAGACATAAATCAGAGTAAAATCATTATAGCTTTATTAACACCAAACTCCATTTGGGTTCTGATATCAGCTGTGAGGGCTACTATACCAAATCAGATACCATTCCAAACAAGAATACACATGACATGTTAAATCTAATCTAAAATTATACATTTCTCAGGACATTAGAAGTTGTTATTTGATATGCTTATATCTAATCACGTGAATAACATTAAACGTTGGACGGAGTGTAAGCAATATGGACTTTCTAGCAGCAGAAACACATGGAGGTAATGATACAGCCATAGAAAATTTAGGAGGAATATTAAACCCAGTGCTCATCCATCATTATGACAGGTCCCCTATGCACATGCTTTGTTGATGAAAGTAAAAGAAAAACCCAAATTTTTCATGAATTTCTAAATCAAAACGATATTGATAAATGTTCTCTGAATATATAAAAGGATTTCCATGTCTTACAGCATTATTTTAGTTAAACCTAAGCAACTGTACTTCTATGTAAATTACCCATTTAGAAAATTTAGAAAAAATCTGCTGGACAAAATTCACAAAAGTCTGAAAAGAAGTTCAATAAGTGCAGTCGGAGTTTTTCCCTGACATGAAAAATGTGCTATTATCTAAATATGAAGACAAATGGGTACAACCACGTGCAGTAGTATCTCATACTACCTGCTCTGATTCCTATCTGTCTTTCTGACCAGCAGGCTTGGATTGATTACAGTGTGTGGTGCATATGAGGAAGCGTGGGCAGAAGAGGAGCAGGGCTCACCTCTTCCATCACAGCTCAAACCACGACAGCCCTTTGAAACCAAACAATTCAAGGCTGACCCCAAATCACAACTGATAATCTCATTTTATCTCAGCATGTTTTAAAATGCCTCATTCACAACTTCTGAGGGATGGGGTTTAATTTGGATGCATCTCATTTATCTCACATCTTCAGCCCACTTTAGCAGTGTCTTTTTTCTGTTCTCCCTTATTTTTCCTTAGACAGTCCTCTCACATAAAAGCACAGCCTTGTATCCTGTAGAGGAAGTGGGTTTAGACCCGTGCACTCTGCAGCCTCTCCAGTATGCCAGAGAGATGATAAAGGCAGAGACGACACAGAGCCATATGGGAAGCCCCCGTCCCTGTCTCGTGCTGCTCTCGTGCTGGTAAAGCTCTGTGGCTTTGAAAGAGAACCTCAAGTGTGCGGGAGCAACAATCTACAAGGGATTTACTGCAGGATATACAGGGCTTTGAACCGTCCCTTTGGTCTTTGGCTCCCTTATTTACATTTGTAGAGTCATTCCAAAGCATGAATATTATTTGATGGAACTGCATCATCATGCACAAAAATAACATAATATCTATTCTGCTTAGTGTGTATGAACCAGATCTGAAGATTTAAAGTCATGAGTTTGTACAACAAGACAACTAAAATGGATCAGTTTAAATATGCTGTACTTTCAATGTTGTTCTTGTAACAACTCTGCTTATTGAGACTGTAAACGACAATAAAGATTAAATATAGGATTTCACACACACACACAGTATACATACACATTTTTGAGCTTATGCAATGATTGCACTTGACCTTCAGAGATCAAGCCAGTAACCTGAAACTGTGAATGGTGTTAATGAGTGACAGGGGCCTTACAGAGTCAAATAAACTATGTCACTGAATAAACAAACTTCATATGCCCTGAAAGCACAGACAGACTGTATCAGATAACATAGGGATGGCCGTGCCCAAGTCATATGTAAAAAAAAATTTCTTTAAACACAACTTGGCGTCTTTCATCACTCAAAACACATGTGTTTATGCATGTGTCCCTTTGAGCACTACAATCCAAAGTCTCCAAAATCTAGACCTTTCTAAGTTAAGTATACATACTTGATCCTATTCTTTGGCTGCAAGGGAGATTTGCCTTCTGCCCTGCTCGGAGTATAGACATCAGAGGGTGAAAGTAACTAAATACATTTACTCACTTACTGTACTTTGGAAGAAGTTTGAGGTACTTGAGTACTTCCATTTTGTGATACTTTTGACCACTACATTTACCTGACAACTGTAGTTACAAGTTACTTTGCAGATTAAGACTTAAAATTCACCATGAAATATGAAATTACTCAATTGTGCTGTTGTCAGATTAAAACAATAAAAAAACTAATCTGAGAGAGAATTTACTCTTTTATAAAGGAGCATGTAATACTGACCCGAAAACAAAACCCCCTAAATTCCCTGCACATTCCCCAATATCTGCAAACAAACTTTGTATTTTTATTCTTATATTTTAAACATTCCAAAATTAGGAGATTCAAGACCTGTGAGATGAGACTATGGGTTTCTTCTCTAATTAATACGTCCAATTACAGTAAAGGAGGTGAGGTGGGATCTCCACAGAAGGTGTGCTGTGAGCAGGCTCCTAATGGTTCCAACTAAAGGGCCCTCACAGCACCCAAGGGACCCACAGCCTGGAAAGGCCACAGGACAGGAGACTCCTGGCTGTAGACCGAAGCACATCGAGCCAAGCTAACAAAGTCACACCTCTGACTGCCTTCTCTCTCTCTCTCTCTCTCTCTCTCTCTCTCTCAGCTCATTGGGATCACTCAACAGTCATTTTTGGCTACAGGGGTGGGAAGCGGTAGGCAGGACTGAAAAGACGATTTGGCTGTATTTTTATAGGCAGAGCCTTCACAGATTGCTTGTTAAAAATAATCTCTGTGTTGAATTAAATAAAGCAACTAGTTGAGGTTAAGTGACTAGCTGCTGATGTTTTACAGACACATACAGCATCAATGCTGCCGGTTCCCTTTGTGGGTTCAGAGGTTACAGTGGTGAGCACTGCCTGCCCATGCTATCCATTTCTCTTGGTTCACTTCCAATGAACCAATGCCACCCATGAGCATGCTGTCAAGGTCTCAGAGGCCTCTGTTATGGTTTTCTCGGTTTTACTCTAGTCAGGCTGATATGACAGGGTGAGCCAATGAGAAACACAGTGGTTTGCCCAAACCAAAATGACTGAAATGCAAAGGATAGCCAAAAACCTAACCCTGCTTTTATGTGATTAATGATACTCTTATCGCCACAACTTTGTAGCTCCTACAGGATGTAAAAGCACATTAGGCTGTCAAATGCTTCCTGTACCTAAGGCTTCAACAAATGTTTCTAATCTGATAAAACACCAATTTTCACCCTTGTTTCCTGCTGAAGGCTTGTCTCCACTGAGAAACTCGACTCACTGCCTCAATATTTTGCTATGGTTAAAAATAAGTCAATGAGATTACATTATTAGGAGTTTGTCATTTTTCTTTTAAACTGAGAGATTTTCATGATCCCAATCAGCTGCCTGAAAAGTTAGAGTGAATTATTGAGATGCTCATTCATGTTCAAAATGAACAAGATAAGCAATTATATATTGAGACCAATATATATGGTCACAAGGTAAAACTCTCATCATAAATGTGAAAGACAGCCACTATATTAAGTAATCCAGCATTTGCATTATGAAGTAATTGCAGTTGTATAGTCATTGTTACATTAATTCAATATTCTGCAGTTATTTCACTGTTACAAATCTTTGCAACACTTTGCCATACAGCCTCCTGAACAGAGCATACATGTTATATTTGATTTATTCTCCTCATAAATTGCCACTGTATGATCAGATGCAGAAGGTCATTGCTGTTTGCTTGTCAGGTTCAAGCCACATATCTGGCCAAGGTTGAGCTGCGGCTGTTACTTTAGAACTCTGGAAAACCTTAGCATTAGAGATATCCAACACTATCATTGAAATTAATATTACACAGACAGCTGCCCACGCCAAATGTAAACATAAGGTAACTTTAACTCTAAAGTACGAGACTATCAGGCAGTTGTAAAAATTTGATTAAATTAAAGTAATTTAAAAAAAAAAACAAAAACTATAAAAGCACTGCTGTGACTTGTTGACCATGCCTGCAGTGGACCTGTGACGAAGATGTGGCAGTGCCATCTGCTGCACAAAAGGGTATGAGCCACAAAAGTCAGAGCTGAACATGCAAGCCCTGAAATGAAAACTAATGAATTTAAACTCACAGTCAGTGGTGGTCTTCTACATCAACCTTATACAGTTTGTTTACTTGTTTGACAACTTTACCATACTGATTTGCCAAAATTTGTTAAGAATTTCCAAGAGCTAAACCAATTATAACAAAGGACACACTCCTGAGAAATTATGTTTTTTTTTTTTTTTTTTTTTTTTTTGTTTTGTTTTGTTTTGTTTTGTTTTTGCCAGGTAATGCATGAATATGCAAGCGCTCAAAGTTTTGACGTGATAACAATTTCTCATAATGTTCACAACTTTTTTATGTTTGGCAGAATAAAACCTGCCAAACCTATAATATTTTTCTCCCCACGTTTGCTGCCAAACTAATACCGCACTTTGCGGAAACAGCAGGAACTGATAACTCTTTGAGTGGGTATTAAGTGGTTGGTAAGAGTATCCCTCAGAGGCCCCACAGTAAGAATCTCATAATTCCAGCAAGCGTCTGGACCGCCTTAATGACTCTAAGAACCAGACAGAAAATTACCTTAAGTGTTAAGTTTTTCTCACATTTCTTTTGGCATTAATGATTTTACGTGGAAGTGTGCGCTGCGACGTGGCGTCAGGTCTGAAAGGCAATTAAGGTTTATGAGAGGTCCAATCTCTGCACTTTGCAATAACGATTCACACGTGAGAGACCGCTTTCATGGCATAAGGCAACTTAACATGTTCACCTCAAGATACTCCGCATGCGCAATGGCTGGAGACGCTATGCATATTTACGCACGCCTGTCTCCAGCACCGTATTCAATTTAATAAAAACACCTCTAGGTGTTAATTTTAGTTTGTCACGTAGTTACTACTGGTAATCAATTATTCAGGTATAATCCTCCCAAGGGAAACAGGAACTACATGTTCAGGCTGTGCGTATATATAAGATTGGTACATCAGTTTATAATGATCAATTTATAAGCCTTAGACAGTTAAATAATTGCGATTACCTGTGTAAGGATGTTATATTTCTTCGTGATCCCGCTGTGGACACCGGCGGAGCGGTTTGTAGCAGGCGTCGGCGGCTCTTCCAACAGAGCTGGCTTGATGGAGTTCGCCTTTGGACGCGCCTCTGATACCTGGGACGTTCCCATCCTCAACACGGCGACTAGAAATATTAAAACGCAGCATCTATTCCAAGTAAAGACGAGCATCCTTGAAAAAACAAATACTAAAACACCAAAATCACTTAGTGAAAAGCCTTAAGGTTGCGCCAACCTTTACGCAAAAATGAAGTTTTCTCAATAAGCAGCGTGCGCCCTCGCACTGTCCATGCGTTTAATTTGCCCGTCTGAAATACAGAGAGTAGTGGTGAGGCCAAATTTCTAAAAATCAAATATTCAGACAAATGGCTTCCATCGACAGATTGCCACTTAATACAACTCAGATGGAACCTGACAGGAGATTTCCACTCTGTCTCAGGGTGTGAGTGAGCACTTAGTCCTGCAGCCGGGTGTTTTATGATCTCGGATACTTTCTTTTTATAGGATTCTAATGGGTTTGCTTCCTCCGCCCCTATTCACAGCTGACAAAGAATGAAACTGATCCGTGTGCGGCACTGCTGGCTGCGCATTGTCGTCTCCACACCGGCACCAGGAGCCCCGTTGGGAAAAAGCTATAAAATTATACACTGTGTATTTTAACTGGGCACTTGACCCTTTTTACTGCAAGGAGCTTGAACGCGTATAATAAAATGAACCCAAATGTTAAACTACTAAAGTCAACCGTCAGGAAGGTGGAACATTTTCCATAATCACATAAATGAATTTTTTTTAATGAGAAAATTATCTGTATGCATTTGAATTAAATATTCATATTCAACTTATCTGATAAAACAAAGAGTACATTTTTTAATATCGCAACTGGAGCAGTGTATTATTTGTAATTGTATGTAATATGTTTTCACCATCTTTAATCTTTTAACCAGCATTCTGGAATAACTTTTAAAAAAAACAATTTGATAACCATTGTTTTCTTCTGTGGGAAAGACATCCCTCATGATGCAAGGAATGCCAGTGGTGATAAAGTTAATGATGTCAGTAATATAGAGGCACCCTTTGTTTGATTTAGAATCCTCTTGCTTCTATGAGGATAACGTGTATTCATATTAAGTAGATAATGCATCCAAGGGGTACAATGAAGTCTTTCAGTACCAATACAGGTATGGTTTATGATTTTACAAGGACAGGCATACAGGAGAAAATGTCTTGAGATAATTTATTCTGGTGATGCTTTTTTTTCTTTTTTCTTTTTTAAACCATTGGCAATTACAGTGAATTAGTTCATCAGGTACAGACATGTTTAGGTGCTATATACAATGCATGAAATGTTTGTGTAATTGCTGCCAGTGTTATAAACATCTGTCATGATCATAGATGTGCATTAAGCAGACACTAACTCCTGTCATGGAAAATATGATACATTTATAGAAACCACAGAACATGTAAATCAAGCACAAAGCTGTCTTATCAATGTAAAAAAGAAGCTACCAGTCATCAAAACCAGCTTTCCCACAGTGGCTCTATGACTCTACTGCTAATAATGCTTTAGTCTTCACAAGTTGGAAGCATCTATTCAGGGCTGGAAGTTTGGCTGGGCTGGGATGAAACCAGTATACCAGTAAAGGCTTCTGACCTCAAAAGCGATCCATCACAGCCTCCAATTCAAAGTGTCATGATCTTTTGTTATAGACAATGGACAACCAACTGAACTGGGGAGTGGGAGGAAGTATTGGACTTGCTTGATGTAACTGTAGATGGTTAGAGGTGATACTGTTTTAGTCACTTTTGTCACCTGAGTGCACAGCGATTTACCTTTAAAGGCTGTCATCTGTTACAGCTAAAAATGATCTAATGTCACAAAATAAACTGATGGACATAATAGTTCATAAAAGAGTGAAACAAGAAAACTGAAGTATCTTTGTGTGTGTGTGTGTGTGTGTGTGTGCCATCGTGAAGATTACATTAGAATGTTTTGTGAGATAAATGGAAGATTGTGTTCAAGTAACCCAGTGAAAGAAAAAGAAAAACATTGCCTCACAGCGAAAACTTTGCAATACGACTATGATTTATTCAGCAAGTCGGGCGATGCCCAGCTGGATTTTGTCAGTTTGTGTGCCTTTGGTTAAAGTCACCAATGTCCCCGAGGAGAGGGTAAAAGTAGCCCATGCTAATCAGCAGACCAGACTGTAGAAGGCTGGCTGTGTTGGAGTGTCCATGGCATTTCAAACACAGAAAATAAGAGACACTTAAAATGACATACTGTTGAAACCTTGGAGGGCAAAACCCAGCATGTTGTTTCTCTGGTGCTGATAACTATATAGATGTGCGAAACAACCGCAGTTGATGAGATGTGACAGGTCTGAGTAACAGATGATAAAGTTTCCCGATGAAGAGAAGGTGATGTAAATGTTTTGGACAGCAAAGCTTCTGGTGCTGCAGATAAGATTTTTCATGTGGTTACTGGATCTAGAAGTTTTAAGGGAAGACTGCATGAGTGTGCCTCTGGTGCTTTGTCACTTTTTTCAACACCGTGGATTAACCCAGAGCTTTCAGGATGTCAACAATTAGTGTCAGAAATTTATTCAGGATTTGGCTCTTCACAGCTTGGCTTCACAGAAATGCAGAAATGAGCACCTGGGCCAAGATCTGTGATTCTTTTCTTGGCTCAGTCAACTGGAAACAGTTTACCACGGGATTATAGTGTTCTGATATGCTATCATCACCCCGGTCTCCATTCAGTAATCACATTTTGACCACTATTTAGCCATGTTAAGTCACTGACGACACAACTGTTACTGAGTCTCAGATGTTGAAAAATCTGAACCATCTGTAAAACAATATTTGAGAAAATATTGGTATCAGTTCACCTGACAACAAAGAAAGAGAGAGAGAGCAGCCCTGCTGATCTCCAATCTGTTCTGAGGGAAGATTAAAGTCACATCATGGCAGGTGAACTCCCTTGACGCCAGACTGGATAATTCTGCTATCACTTGTAGGTGACTCATCGCTGGAAAAGGTCCACCCAAGTGGAATTATAGCAACAGAAATGCATACAGAGACAATCATGTGATACAGACTCTCATCTGCTCAGTCTCAGCCGATTTCTGATGAAACTCAGGTTCATGCTATAAGAACTGAAATTCAGCAAAGTTTTACGAGTTTTGTCAATGGTTTACTAATTCAAGGAAAATAATTTTATCAAGCATCAACAACTAAATTATTGGCCTCTTTTCATGGTAATTAGTTTTGATTGGTCTTATAATGTTATTCAGTCTATTTTTCTGCTTGTTGACCAGAACCAAGTCTGAAAAGTTTATTGGATGTTTGATACATGAATATTCCAAACATCTGTTTTGACAAAATAAGATGGCTTGCCTTCGTTTAAAAATCAGGCCAATCTTAAAAAATCAAGTCATTTTGTGTTACTGAACCCTGAAAATCTTATTTTCGTAAAACAAGTAAAAAACTGGCTAGTGCATTGAAGTCCTGTCTCCAATTCAACCTGTCTCCAATACAAGTCAGGCAGATTGTTGCAAGAGAATCACAAAAAATGACACTTGGTTCTATTGACTGTTTGTCACTTGGTCGCTCAACAGACTTAAATTAGTCTGTTTTTTTTTTTTGTTTTTTTTACTTGATATGAACTTTTTTTTTCCCCACTTGATCACAGAAGAATTTGCTTTTGTCTGGCAGTTTCTCATACATGAATTTTTTTTTTTTAATGCAGTCTATATGTTTCTATGGTTTTCTTTTCCTGATTTCTACATACTGAGTCCATTCTGTAATACAAATGTAAGCATGTGTAAAATGGCTATAACATAGCATATTAAACCAAATAACCTACAGAGTAGAGGTACTCTGTAAACACAATGTCTCACATACTGCATGAAGTCCAAGGTTTAACATGAGATTAAAATTCTGGGAATAAGGTTAACCTTGTGGTTTGGGTCCTTTGATGTAATTTAAGTTAGTGTAAACCTTCTCACTGTGGCACAAACTGGTTCTTATTAATAGATCACACAGTCAGGACTGGTTTCACCCTCCTGCCTGACCACCCGCAACCACGCATCAGTACAAGACATCAGTCGGCCCACCCTGACTCTGCCTTTGATTCAGGATTGTGCAGAAACTGAGGTGTTTATGTTCTGTGCAAAATTTGGGGTTCCCCATGTTGAGACCCAGTAAGATGTCTGTAAATCATGCTTGTTAGTGCGGTGGAGCTCAATGAAACGCTGCCTTTCTGACTTTGATGTGAGTCATACAGAACATACGTACGGTCTACGCCCACACTAGATGATAAACAAATGAGACTGTCTCTGCCTTCTTTAGTAGATCACTACCTCTGCAGCCAGCACATGTGAACCACGTGGGTCATTTAGCAGGTGGCTAGCCATTAGTGCAACAATCCATGAGGAAACAGGTCTGATTGCAGAAAATGAAGTGTGTGGACATCCTAAGAAAAACATATTTCTTGAGAGCTGTTTTGCTTTTAAGACTAGAATTGCAGATGACTGTTTTTACTTCTATTACTGGAATTTTTCAGGATGCCATTGATGATGGCTTTACTGGAAATCTATTATTCAAACATTTGTTTATTTTATTGGTTATTTGATTATTTTCCTGTAAAATCCCAGATAAGAACTATCATTTAAAGAGATGAGCACATAATTGAAATGTTCTCTTTCAACTTTTTCAAATCTTTTCAACTCATTCCAGAGAAATTAAAACATATCCTGAGCAGATGTTTATACTAACGGATGAGTCTTGTGGAAAATAAAAGAACTGTCTAGAAACAGAGAAAATTTTGGCTCAAAATTTTCAAACTTGACTATACAGACACAGTGGTGCGTTGTATTTTGGCAAAACTGAAGTAAGCATGCTGAAAAGCTGTGATTCCATACTGACTAACCATAACTGTTAACTGTTAACGGATCGATTTTACCTTCTTTTTTTAAAAAAAACTAATTTTAACTTAATCTTAATGACAACAATGAAACTTGGTAAAGGTAACTGATTTGTCATACAGCAAAAGTTCTCATGTAATCTCTTCCATGTACAGTATGTATGGTCATCATTCAATAAATGAAAATCATAAGGTTTAATCTACAACTTTCAGGAGCTCATGAAAAGTTCACTCTCCTCAGTGGAACCATAGAATTGAGAAACTTCCTCAGAAATCAAATGATTCATTGTTCCAGCTTGGTATATCCATTCCCAGTGTACTTGCTGTACAGTACACATCCTTCCGCTGTGATTTGGATCGTTAAGAACACCACTTTAATCAAAAGTCTAACGCAACTTTCATAACTTTCAACTTCTTTCAACTTTACATTCCATCCAGATGAACTAGAGGCCTGAGCAGCGGGCAGGGCTGTTTAAAGAGGACATGTTGCTTGCTAGATAATTGTTTCTATCCTCTCATTTCCCAAGAAGATGGATTAGGCCATTTCCCAAAAGCCAGGCCTTCAGTTGGGAACATGAATGCACCCTGTTACTGCCCTTAACTGACTCAGATTATTTAATCGATAACAGTGACCCTTCTTTGGCAGAATGCTGACCACATGAAAGCATGTAGGGTTCTGGCAATCAAGGGCCCAGAAGGCCATCCATGTCTTTAAATCAAACGGTGCCCTCTTTGCCTTGGGCTGTGGGAAGTGGCGACACAGAGGCACTATCACTGGTGCCTGTGTTATTTGAAGTCCTCTTTAAAGACATAGCTCTGTCCTGAAGTTTCACAACTGATACAAGAGAAAAGCGACACATTCTATGATCATGTGTCATGGATGAACACATATACCAAAAGATATTACAGCGCAGGTATCGCATTGAACAATAGCATGCATAGTTTCTGCTGGTGCAGATACTAGGCTTTTGTTCATTCTTCGCAGCGCAGCAAATGCCATATTAAAAGGGAGGAGGGAGGATTAAATATAGTTGTCTATGCTGAGGTTGACATATTTGAAAAGAAAATTTCAGCCTGTGGTTCGGACTCGCATGAACCATGAATAACAGGCACCAGGTACATATTCAACAGAGCAGTTTGTGCCTGGGCCAGAGTCTGGCAGCTTGTGGCCAGTTCTCCAAATGAGATTTATGATGTGCCTGACCAATATAGGCTATAAATACCATGTTCTCATGATAAACTGTGTTTTTCCAAATATTCCATTGAATCAATATGGTAAACCAGAAAATTAGATAATACCGTCTGTGGGATTTTAATAGCACAGTTAGAGCTCTGCAGTGCATGGACAGTGCAGATAAATGTAAGCTTAATTATTGCTGCTGAGATCCATATGAGGAGTGTTGATTAGGTTTGACAGTAATAGTGTTTTAATTGAAGCCAGCCCCAGCCACATGCATGTGAGACTGGTGGTATACATACTATGTCTGGCTTACGCATGGACTCAGCAGTTTACCCTGAAGTGCTGCTTTAAAATGTCTACAGTAATTACAATGGCATACCATTTGAGTCTATAACATACAGACCTGTCTGTCTACAGTGTTTGTAGGTGCTGTAACTATTCACTGTTTCAGCAAGGAGGATCATTTAATACACTAAAAAAAAACAAAAAAAAGGGGGGGNGGGGGGGCAAATGACTCAATAAAATTACTTGACACCAGAAAAAATCTAGTCACACTATCTGACCTTAAAACTTGCAAAAAAGATTTTGGATTTAAGCCTGTTTAACTTCATATAAGCAATGAAAGTACAGATATTCAAGTTAAAGGTGTCTGCACTTTAATTCAGTTCATTTTGGGAGTTGTGTCCAAAGCAGGACTACAGATTTTTGTTTGTGAAATTTTTGTCTATTCTATAAACAGCAAAATATGCCTTTAAATTTCTTCTTTTTAAACTGTTAATTTACTTATATATTTTGGGTCACTGTCTCATTGCATCATGCAATTTCTATGAAGCTTCAGGTGACAAACTGCTACCCTAATATTATTTATTTTTTTCCTCAATTAGTACAAGCTCTCCAGGCCCTAAGGCAGTAAAGCAGCCCCAAACCATGATGATCCCTCCATCATGTTTAGTAATTGGAATGATTTTTTTTTTTTTTTTTTTTTACTTTTGTCTCATCTGTCCACAGAACATTATAACATTACTGTTATAGATGATAGGTGGTCTTTTACAAACATGACATGTGCAGCAATGTTTTGTCTAAGGTCTTTAGAGATGTATCCAGAGCTGTTTCCAGCTTCATGCATCTCCACAGTTCTTCTTCCAAAGCCATCTGAAACTTGTTTTGATTGAGTCAGGGTTCACATGAATAGATCTTTCTTGAGATGTGTCACAAACCAGACATTGTGTGCCTTTTTTGTAGGGCAGGGCACCTCTACGCCCCATTAATTAATTGAATATGGAGAAGAACAAGTACAATGTTTCTTTATTATCACTCTAACCAGATTGTGTTTATTATTGTGTCTTAGATGGAGATCAGACATTTGATGAGTAATTAATGCAGAAATCTAGTTAATTCCAAAGGGTTCACTAACTTTTTCTTGTAGCTGTATATTCATATGCTTGTCTGCAGTCTTGATAGATTTTAAAAGAGCAGCAGCAATTCTGATCCTCATTATTGGTTAGATAATGTGTAATACAAACAAGACCAGAAAAGTGTGTTTTTCAGTTCATGTCCTCTGAGAAATTCACTCACCAACGCCTTGTAATCAGTGTCTGTGTGTTTGTTATTTGGGACTCTACAAACTCTTAGTTCCCCCTGGCTTTAATCTGACTTCAGATCTGTCCATCCTAAGGTACTTCTTTGTTGTTCCTACAAGCAGCTGTGGTGACATCATTTTTCTGTGATCACTCGCTATCAGTGTTACTGCGGGATTGAATGACTGCCACACAATGCCCCATTGTCCCCAAACCTGTGATGTCGGCACACAGGAAAGTCACGGACGTAGACCCTTTAGCAGATTTCAACTGTCTCTTTCTATCAGTGTAATTCCCTCTCAGATCTTTTTATTCCTGCACACTTGTGACCACATGGTTTGTCTGTTGCACTGTATGCTTATTAAATCCAGGGCTTTCCCTGCCTGCTTTGTTTTTATAGGTGGACTACAGGATTCACTTAATCTCAACCATCCTTCTGAAGGTGAAATTAAATTTACAACTATCCCAGTTTATAGTTTGAATTACCACTACAATCTCAAACCCTCCAGATGACTTTTGCTGTGTAGTCACTCACTGTTTTGGCAGATGTGGAAAGTAACTAAGTACGTCTGCTCAAGTACTTATTTAAAGAGCAATTTAACACCATATGCACTTTTTTGAGTTATTAAATTACATGTAAAGCCACTTACAATGATATCAAGTGATTCTGGTGCCAATCTGTAGTGTTTATTGTAATGGCCGCGCTTTCCCTTTTTCCATTGAAAATCACAGTAGGAGGAGTGGTCAAGCTAAATAGGGAGTTAAGTTGCTCTTTAAATACAGTTTTGAGATGATGGTATTTTATTTTAGTATAATGGTATTTTATTTTAGTATTTTCTTTTTGTGATACTTTTTACTTGGACTCCATTAAATTTATATAAATTATTTTTATAAATAAGACAGACATCATGTACATTTTTCTTCACTACATTTATTTGATGGCATTTACATCAGATTGTCATTTTACATTCATTTGATGCTCATCATGAGATAAGTTATGAAAATGTCTTTCTTTTTTTCTTTCTTTCTTTCTTTCTTTCTTTTTTCTTTCTTTCTTTCTTTCTTTCTTACAGATATGAGGTTTTCTCCTAAATGCTACCCTTCTGCACAATATGAGTACTTTTCCTTTGGATAGTTGAGTACATTTTACTGCTTATACTTACTTTAGCAGAACTTTAAATGAGGGACTTCTACTTGCAATGGAGCAGTTTTACAGTGTGGTACTAATATTTTTAAACATTTGAGTACTTCTTCCTGCACTGGTTTTGGGGTGTAATGGTTTTAAGTTCAGGGCGTAGGAAGTTAAAAGGGAGCTGCTGATGATAATGGATGTGTCACAGTCGAATCCTTAAAATGTAAAGAAGCACAGTTTCATTCCAGATGAGCCTCAGAGTGTCAGGAGAAAAACTGTAGACATATTTCAAATCAATACTCTCAATACCACCATTCACCACATTGCCACAAACATCTGTGAATACTCTGTTTATAATTTTTAAATGTGTCCTGGTTCAGTCATAGGTTGCTTAAATATGTTGGTCTGTGTTGGAATACTTCTGGTTTGGACAAGTGTGAAGTGTAAAACTCTCTGACCTTCCCATTGTAAAGGGATCACTCATCTCAGGACATCCAAGATTCTCAGTTTAAGATGGAACAAACTACTGTATGAGCCAGCCCTCAGTCAACACCAACAAACACTTACTCATACAGGAAAAATAGTTTAACACACATTTCCTCCAGCCCAATTCCTCCCTGACACATGATGATGTTTGAGGTGGATTTCAGCTAGCCTCAATCGCTGAAGCCCCAACATACAGTACAGCACACTATGACTATGGGAAAAATCTTACTGTCCCCGTGATGGATGACAGATGCAACTGTAAGACACTTCAGACACTTCAGACACTTGCAAACTGCCATTTGCATCTCCTCAAACAACATGTGAAGAGCTGCAAATGGCAGGGAAAGGAAATGTTTAAAGTGGGAATGGTTTTTGTTATTCAATGATGTTCTCACTGCAAAAATCCCCTACTAGAAAGAAACTAGACATTATGTAATCCAATGACATTTTCTAATATCAGTTAAGTTTCTTGAAAATTGTATTGAAATCTAACCACAACAAATACTTTAAGAAAAGGAAAACTTTAAACCTGCTTATTTTCAAATTGGCTAAGCAACAAAACTTGATTTGGTTCTATACTGTGATGTGTTTTATTCTGTCTTGTTTCACACTGAAACTCATTTCTAGAGAATTCATAAAACAAACTGATGCTGAAATAATCTGTCCACACTGATGATATTTTCCACTTGGTTTAAGAACGTTTTAAGACTTGTAGAATATTTATAATTGGTCTGATGCTTGAAATAAGCAAAGCCATCTTCTTTTCTTCATAAAATTGGGAATATTAATTTGTAATCCATATAATCCAGTTTTCAGTCTTGGTTCTTATCTGCTCTATGAGAAATATATTTAATGAATACCTCACTAATAATCTAGTGCTTACTATATGGTGCATGATAAGAATTAGATTTTGTGTTGTGTGTGTGTTGTGTGTGTGTGTGTGGGGGGGGGGGGGGGGGGGGGGGGGGGGGGGGGG